>JANIJG010021453.1:0-42790 GCA_024611175.1 Megaceryle torquata | reverse complement strand
AAAAGTCTGTCCCCATCTTTCTGCCAGGCCCCTTGAAGTCCTGAAAGGCCCCCAGAAGGTCTCCCTGGAGCCTTCTCTTCTCCAGGCTGAACATCCCCAGCTCCCTCAGCCTTTCTTCAAACTCTGTGGTACCACAGGAACAGGACACGTCTGTGTCCACGGACCAGCGCTGACTTGTGCCGCTAGATCATCACACGTTGGTTTGTTAATGGCACAAACCAGCAGATTAAGTGGCAATACCACGTGGAAAGAAGGACAAGCAAAGTGGTAGAAGGAAGTCCTCCAATGTTTGAGGAGGAGAGTGAGACAGAGAGGACATCCTTGGTATAGGAGTCTGAATGGCCTGAGCAAGCAGGGAGCCAGAGACCCGTGCTGCACAGAGATCCAGAGGAGTGGTCCAGGGAATCTGTCATCCTGAGACCTGTGGATTGATAGCAGAAATCCTGGCTCCTCCTGCCATAATCCCAACCATCTCTGATGCCAGTAAACAGGCTTCCATGCTGTTTGTCCTACTGGGCATTTCAGATGAGGCTATGAAAACTTAGTCTAAGACTTGACAATACATTTTTTTCTGATTGTTTTTTTTTTAGAAGTAAATAATCCTCCCTTACACTCTACAGTTGCACACACACTGCTGAAGCCTACTCAGTTACTTCCCTTTATCCAACCAAAAAATGCCTTTCTGTGGCACTGCACATTTGCAAAGGCACTATAGTAACAGAAAGTTCATTCTTGTCACTGCAATTCTCTATGTGCCCCAGCAATCAACCGGACTAAACGAGGATTCCTGGGGTGAGAACAGAAGTGGGAAGAGGTTCATCCTGAGAGCACCCTGAGGCTGAGCTGAGCAAACGATTCAGGCAGAATAATTTGACTGGTGTTTGCAAATTTTTCTCTCTCACTGGACTTAATGGCAGCGAGTCCCCTGTGAATCCCTGACCTTCATACTCTGCAGGCTGCCCAGGATGGCTGCTCTAAACCACAGGACTTTTTTCCCCATTCCCCAATTGTCAGAACACACAACAAGTCTGGTGTAAACGTTGTCGCATCTGCTTTGTACCAGTACTGTGAGTGATGTCTCCTGAGAGCTGTGCCAGGAAAAGCCTCCTCGGGAACGAGGATAGACAGGAACATGCATTTGGCAAAAGTCAATTCCTCTGTCTGGTATGGGTGGGATTTGCAACCAGTCAGGTATCTGATCCAACCAGTTGGCTACAGTTAACAGAGACAGACACCTCTGGAGAACAAATCAACCTACCAGTCAAGTCCTGTCTTCGGGCGAGGTTAATTTTTGCACTGACTGCCAAGGGAGCCAACGTGACTCACTTGACACCAAAAGCCTAACTGTTAATAGGCTAAATTGACATGAGAAGAATCATACCTAAAGCACCTTGCTTGCCTCCTAAGTTCTAGTCTCGTGCATTAACAAGATCACTGAGTAGATGGATACCATTGATATATTGCCTCATTTCTACCTTTTTGCTCCCAAACACTCCTCTCATTTTTTTTCCCTTTCAGCCCTCCTGCTCCTCTGCCTTTTTCTCTTTCCACCTTCTCTCTGATTGCTGAGCAGCTTTTTGACTTTTCCATCAATACGTCCAAAGAGCATTTGAACCGCTCCGTTCCCCCCTTCTCTCCTCCCTCCAGTTCCAAGTCAGGCACGATCATCGATCAGAGGAGCTCAGGAAATATCTGGTGTTTTGTTGTCAGGATGATAATAACATTGCAGTTGTGAATGGGCTGCTGCAGGCCCGATCATGGACACCTGCAGGGTTTGTTTAATTGCATTTAATGACAAATCCTATACAGAGGAGCATTGCCAGAGAGATTTATTATCCGCCAAAGAGGCAAAACACAACAGCTCAAAATATAATTTGCACCGAGCATTTTTCCCCCTGCCTCTCTTTAAGCCATTGTAATAAATAACAAAATTGGGTAAAGTGGGCAACACCGCTCTGAGAAAGAGGTGGGGGGCAGAGGACAGAGGTTGGATCCAAAGGAAATAACAGCAATAAGGCCACGCTGTTCTTTCCACCGTCCCTGTGGTCTGGGATATAGGAAATGCTGTTTGTTTCATTTACAGCCTGGCAGTGCAGCTGGGAGCTCTCCGTGCCGAGCCAGCCTCTCCTCAGATAGCTGGAGCTACTCTTTTTTAACACGGGTTTTTTTTTTTTTTTTTTTTTTTTTTTTTTTTTCCCTTTTCCACCGTGTTTTGTCACTAAGTTTAGATCCTTTCTATATAAACAATTACGAAGAAACTACCGCGGTCTCTCAGTGCCGCGGGGTTCATCTGCCGCCGTTACCAGGAGCCGTAAGCTCCCGCGCAGTGGAAATCTCTGGGACAAACTAGAAGTGGCAGATCCTATCCTGAAAAATAGCACCTTGAGAAATATGGCCCTAGGGAGACAGATCTCGCTGTTTTGAAGTCTAGACAAAAGTCTTGCACGGCTCTGAGCCTGGAATTTATGTTTCTACCTTGCTCCAAAAGGAGAATGCCTGTGTGTAAAGCCAGCAGAGGACCTCATCCCTTGCTCAAACTGAGCAGTTACTTCTTTCGTGTAATTTTCTAGTGATAATTTGTGGCAAATCTCTTCCTGGACCTGGTGTATCACTGTCCTGGGCAGTGTCCTTCCAGAACAAGGACTGCAAAGTGTTCTTGTCACCTGGAATTACAGCCCAGGTTAGCACCTCCCAGGCTATCTTCTCCCCCTCAGGTTCATTCATCCTTACGATGTGAGGGTAACAGAGCCTGGCCCAGGCTGCCCAGGGAGGTTGTGGAGTCTCCAGCTCTGGAGACTTTCCATCCCCACCTGGCTCTGTTCCTGTGTGGGCTGCCCTGGGTGACCCTGCTCTGGCAGGGGGTTGGACTCGATGATCTCCAGAGGTCCCTTCCAGCCCCTACCAGTCTACGATTCTGTGATTCATTCTCTCTTCTCATTATCGTTGGCAGAATACTGAATTGTCCTGGGCAGTTTCTTCCTAAAACTTGTCTCACCCCTCAAAGCATTGTCATTTGAGGACACTCTGTGGTAGAACAGAGAGGAAAATACGCGGCGGTTTCGAGGCAATCCCTTGGTTTAGGAAAGCCAGGCACAGGCAGGTAGCAGAGTAAAGCTGTATTCAAGAAGCACACGTTCACCACGGTTCCACTTCACACCCAGATTCAGTTTGGCACTTTAAACGGTGCGCCTGGGGAAGTTTGGGGACGACAGCAAGAAAATATCACCCTTGTGCGGTGTTTGGTCTCTGAACGTAGGCAGCAATCGGCAGTTGGCGATGTCGTTACACAAACAGGGTGTAGGGTAACACCTGGAGCGCAGTTTTATCTGATTTCCTGGACAATGGCACTGTCGCTAATACCCCCTGGTAAATAAGACCACCTGGACATCTCCCGGTATCAGCTCCAGCTATCACAAACACACTTGCTACCTAGGCTAGCACAATGGCCTGTTATCTCCCGAGCAGCACAAATCCCCAGATTGAAACAACCCATCTGGAGTTTGATTAAAGTGTCCATAGAAAGCACATATGTTAAAAAAAAAGAGAGAAGGAGGGAGGAGAGAGAGGGAGGGACTGGACTGCTCTCCGTGAGCACACAAGGGGCACAACCTCTGTCAGCAGCAGCCAACCCTCTCCTTCTGCTGAACCCTTCTTTCTCCTGTGAAAGGAGCCTTTCACCGCAGCAGCCCTGCAGAGTCCTGAATGCTGAAGGATACTTTTGTTTCTTTCCCCCTTTTTTTTTTTTGACAGCTGCTCACGAAATTAGGTTTAACAGGCTTGGCTTGAAGATGGGAAAGACGCCGGCTCTCGTCTGGTTCCAGAGGCTGAGGTAAGTAAACCTCACTCAGACAACGGCGGGCGGAAGGAATAAAATACAATCCCTTCTGTGGATGGGAGCCAGCAGTGTCCTTTCACCCCTCACTCCTGCCATACGTGAGGTATTAACAGTAAAAAGCTGGGTACTAGAAGCGAAGCTAAACCCGGGGTGAAATAAAGATTGCTCATCAACAAATTCAGAGAAAAGGACACAGAAAAAAAAGGGTTTGTTTTTCTTGTTTAAATCAGTCTCTCGGCAGGATTCCAGGAAACTCGGCACTATCATTATCTTTTTATTTGCTAACTGATTCCTTTTCTCCAGCACTCCTGAGTAGATCTTGCATTGGCTTATTTTTGTCAGGTCAGAATACAACCAAGAGATAGACAAGTTGGCAGAGCACTCCTGGAGAAGTTTGTCCTTGGGTATAAGGAAAAAGGGAACCCTGCTGAGTCCTGATGTCCCTGAAAAAAACCATTATCTAAATTTTTATAGGCATACGTAGTCTCCTGAGTGAGAAAGTGGAGCAGAAACTCACAGGGACAGTCACTGGACAGCCGGTTGTAGCGAGATCTGACACAGTCTCACAAAGTACACTGGGTTTTTCTGCGCTGCAAACGGCAGCATCCATCCCTGCCATGAGGAATTGGTGTTGAAAGAATGAGAATGACCAAGGAAGGGTAAGAAGACGACACAAAGGAGGATGTTCCTAAGGAGGAAGTGCTGCTCTTGGTGGCCTGGCTCTGTGTGGAAGACTAGTGATTTTGTTGTTCTGATTTATAAAGGTGACAACAAATCATAGCCTGCCATACAGCACAGGCTGGCACCTCGCTGCCCACGGAGAGCCCCGTCTGCGGTGCAGCCGCTCCGGACCCGAAAGCTAAGTATGTAATGAAGGGCTTTGATGTGCTGGAGGTCATACTGTGACTTACTCTGCTCCGCAGTTCCCATCCCCTTGAAGTGAACCAGATTTGGACTCTGAGTGAAGCAACAGAAGGGTCTGTGGAGAACCAAGCTGGGGGGGGTCACCCTGCAGCCCTGCACAGCCCTCCCCATGCCTGGCACTCACCCACTTTAACCTCAATGAGATTTCACTTAGAAATCAGCTATCCTTGAGTCAAAGTGTCAAAGACTCTACAACAAATCTGTGGTGGGGTTAGGGCTCAAACACCAGGCAGGGTTAGGGCTCAAACACCAGCTGCCCAGAGCACAGAGGTCTGATGGGTGCTCAGAGACCCTCTGTGTACCTTGATGCGTGGAGGGGGGTAGAATCACAGAATAATTTTTGTTGGAAAAGACCTTTAAGATCATCAAGTCCAAACATCACCCCAGCACTGCCAGGGCACCACTGACCCCTGGCCCTCAGCACCACAGCTCCACGGGGGGGCTTGGAAACCCCTCCAGGGGTCACGGGGACTCCACCTCTGCCCTGGGCAGCCTGGGCCAGGCCTGGACAGCCCCTGGACAGGGGAAGAAATTGTTCCTCAGCTCCAACCCAAACCTCCCCTGGGGCAGCTTGAGGCCGGTTCCTCTTGTCCTGTTGCTTGTTCCTTGAGAGAACAGACCAACCCCCACTTCACCACAACCTCAATTTCAAAGTCTAGTCCTTTGCTTCCCACAAAGATTCTAAACATGAAAAGGGCCAATTCTCAATACCGCCCAGAGCCTCTATTCTCAAAGGTATTTAGGTGTGAAAATGTAACTCCTGAATCCTGTCGAGGCCAGTGGTAAAAGCAACTACAGAAATGTCTTTGATAATTTGGGTTGTTGGTGCTGTTGAGCATTTTCTTTTGCTTTTTTTAATTTTTTTTTTAACTTAAACAGGGCATTCTCAGCATTGCACACGTCACTGTTACTATGGCACGTGTGATTTAGGAACCTAAATCTTTTTGGCTTTCCCTTCAGTTAGGCCACTTAGGTTGAAAACAGAACCCTGCTTGGACAATTGCCTGTGGAGCTGATGCAGCAGAGCACCAGAGCATCTTACACTCTGCAAGGAGAAGTCAGCCCACTGCCCTCCAATCCCTGTGCCTTGTGGTTTACAAACACACTTTACAGTCCTTGAAGCCAGTCAAGAACTTCTGGGTCCTTTGTGGTTCCTAAGACTTCTTTGTTTGCAACTGGGATTGAATCCCAGGTTCTATTTCCTACACGTCTGTTGACCTGCTGCAGCTCCTTATGCCCATCTCTATCTTCTTTGGTGCCTCTGCAAAAGGAAATGGTGATTCTTGCCTTGCAGGAAGATGGAGAACTTGGCTCTCTGTCTATCTAGAAGCCATTGTGGCCCTCATTGATTTGCACTCTGGCACTTTATTCCATCACGACCCCCACGAGGTAGCCACGCATGAGCCAGGAGAGCCGTGGCAGGAATGGAGGTGATGACTTCTCACAACGCACCAAGGCAATTGGTGGCTCCACACGAGCAGATTGAGTTCAAGGCTTAGGTCCAAATTTGATGCCGTTTGCCTCCCAGCCAGTCTTTTGGCCTCTTCCTCTGGGAGAGGGAGGGATCCAAAGATACTCTGGCTGTTACCATCTCAGGTAATCTGTGAGGCAGGAGCAGAGAGATGCTTATCCCAGGAAATCTATTGCTGAAAGAACTTAACAACTGTACAAATTGCCGCCCTTTGATGCTACATGAAAGAACAGATCCATGTATCATAAGCAAGAACGACTCACGCTCCCCCTCTCTTTTACTCCCCCACTGATACATTAAATCTACAAAAATTCAGAGGGCAGCAGTGCAACCATTAATGTTGAAATTGCCAGGCTGGCGTCTAATGTAAATGAAACGACATTGATTTAGTGTTACCCAACATGCCTCTCCTGCTTGTTCGTCTTCTGCAGTCTGATCAAAATCCTTCCTTCCAGGTAGCTGTGGCCTCCTGCCCTGTATAAGCACAGAAAATAATGTCATCACAAGCTTAATGATGAAGGTAGTTACAGGACAAAAGCCCCTGCAGCAAGTTGGGTATTGGGTCATTGTTCCTGCTAATGTCATGGTGCCATTTCTCTCTATTTTTAAATTGTTCTCTTTGTACAGGGAATTTCTCACCTAGTTGCTTAACTCTATAGAAAGATCTTGTCTTCACGGACCTAGTAGCAAGAAGCCATCATCCTCTAACTTCTGGAAATCAGACAAAACCCTAAAAGCTGAAGAGCTTGTTAAATCTTAGTACACAGCTGCCTGCAAACCTAAATTCAAACTCTTTAAAAACCGAGGAGCTGGACTCAGCCTGCTGCTAACCCTTAATGCAGCGAGAGGCTGAGCACAAAGACCTCGCAGAAAATGTTGCAGGCATCTAAATTATCTGCTCACGGTTTCGAAAGTAAGCGGGGGATTCAATAAATCAGCATGAACTTTGGTCCTAAATTATTTAAATGCTTTCGGAACTCTTAGCACAGACCCAAACTCCTCCACATTTTGAGGGGAGAGATGAGGAACAAAGGATTAAGAAACTCTCGTGCCTTTCGTGTTAAATGTTCCAAACTATAGATCTGAGCCCTTTTATTGTTATCGACTGTATATTGTGGTTGTTCCAGACACCTTGGCATAAATTGAGGCTCTTTGGCTTTGGTTGCCCTATAAGCACAGGAAACACAATCTGTAAATTCTGACTTTGCAGTCTAAATAAGCGAGACGGATAAAGCACAGTTATTATTCCCATGTTATTGGCAGGGAAATTAGACATAAGAAGATTAAATGACCAGCCCAAGGTCACAAAAGGAGTCTCTAGCAAAGGTGGGGTCTCAGCCTCCGATTTCTTAGTCTCTGCCCAGTACTTTAGCCATCCATTCCCTTGCTTTTTAAGTACCCTGTCATTATTTCTGTGAAGAAAATTATGCAACTCCTCCAGCAGCCAGCACTGTGTAATTCAGCTTGTCTGAAAGGAATATGAAATGGCAGTTTCAAAAAAATTAACCCTCCTGCCACACAATCTGGCAGCCCTGTCAAAACGTCTCATTTTAGATCTTCTCTTCCTCTGGTGGGTATTTAATTTCCCTCTGTATTCTCAGAATCTGGCTGGGGCTTTATCTGCACTACCTTAGAAAACCTTCACGGGCGTCTCCGGGGCCTTGTGGAGGACGCTGTCTGGAGCTGAGGAACGTGGTAGTTTTGAGGCTCTCTTTTCCACTCCAGACGTTCTGCTCGGCCCCGCGTCACTCGCGGCTCTCACTTGCATGGGGAGGCTTCCTGGCAGCTTCTCTGCCAAGCTGCAGTAGCTGGAGCTCTGGAGGAGGACACGGGAAGCACCCCAGTGTGCAGTCACCCATCGCAGCAACGCGTCACTCGGCCGCGCTTGTAGGTGGGGTGTTACACACTGGTGGATCTTTTCTTCCCAGTTGTGGTGTCAATGGGAGGAGGAGCTGCTCTGCTGATGCCAGTCTGGTTCAGGAGACAGGCTCCACCTTTGGGTGATGTCTCCCTCACCCCGGTGCTCTGCTTCGGGACGCTCATTCTTTCGGTGGCTGCCAAAGGAGGCGGGAGAACAGACGTGACAAAGGGATTTGATCGGGGTGAACTGGAGAGGCACCAATTTCTGCCCCTCACACAGTGAGAATCTGTCCCAGGCCTCTTGCTCTGGTGCAGCCCCAGCCCACCCACCCCCAGCTCACAGCGCAGCCTCCCCCACGCTCGGCTACCTCTGGCTTCCCAGACCAAATATCCCAGTTACGACTGGGATTGAGACTCGACAATGTTCCGTATTGAGACACACAGGGAGAGGCTGTTGTGACACCGCTCCCCATGCTCTTTATTCTCCTGTTACTAAGCAATTTCTTTATTCAGGGAAAAAAAAAAAATGTTTTGATCAGCTGCACTTCCACCCTGTGCCATTCCCGACAGCCCACCCAAGGGCGGGGGACAGGCTCTGATGTGTATTTGGGACTTTAAAAAAGCCTACTTGGCGTTCCGGTGAATTCCATCTGCGTTCTACGGAGGGGAAATTAATAGGAAGCTTTCGTTAGTAGATACTTGAGATAAAAGTGCGAGTGCATCTGGTCACCATAGCAACATGAAAGAGACAGCGGGGAGAGGAAATGTCACCGTGTCTGTGCCTTGACCCGCAGCATAAACAGCCTAAGTGCTGCGGATGCTCGCAAGTGGGGACAGGGACGCGTACAGGTGCACAGCCCCCCAGGGACACAGCCCCCAGGGACACAGCTCCCCAGGGACACAGCCCCCCCCCCCTTCAGCTGTTGGCTATACACGGTGAGCTGGGGCGCCCAGACACGCACACCAGGGCTGATGTGTTACTGTCAACATAGAATCAGAGAATCATCTGGGTTGGAAGGGAACTTAAAGATCATCTGGTTCCAACCCCCCTGCCATGGCAGGGACACCTCCCACTAGAGCAGGTTGCTCAGAGCCCCATCCAGCTTGGCCTTAAAAACTTCCAGGGATGGGGCTCCCACCACCTCTCTGGGCAACCTGTTCCAGTGTCTCCCCACCCTCATGGTGAAGAGCTTCTTCCTAATGTCTCGTCTGAACCTACCCACCTCTAGTTTTGATCCATAAGATCAAAATGGACCAGAGCTGCTCAAGGCTGTTTACTGATGAGAACATAATTTCACTCTTGACAGCTCCCTGACAGGAGAGTGGAGCCAGGGAGGGTCGGGCTCTGCTCCCAAGGAGCAAGCAACAGGACAAGAGGAACCAGCCTCAAGTTGCCCCAGGGGAGGTTTAGGTTGGAGCTGGGGAACAATTTCTTCCCCTCCAGGGCTGTCCAGGCCTGGCCCAGGCTGCCCAGGGCAGGGGTGGAGTCCCCGTGATCCCTGGAGGGGTTTCCAAGCCCCCCATGGAGCTGTGGTGCTGAGGGCCAGGGGTCAGTGGTGCCCTGGCAGAGCTGGGTTAACAGTTGAACTTGACTTTAAAAGCCTCTTCCAACCAAAACACCTCAAGGATTTGTAGCTTGTGACCATAGCTGTGCATTCACCCAGCAGAGGACACAGGAACACTCCCCCTGAGCAACCATCCCTGTGCAAACACCCGCTCCTCCCACCCCAGGATGCAGCAAACCCCCCTCGCGCAGCACGGACACGCGGGAGACGCTCAAGACACCTTCGCTCCTTCCCAAGGGCGAAGCCGCCGCGTCCCTGAGTGCATCGCGCGCGTCGGTGCTGCCCACGGTCAGACCTCGTGTGGCAATCCTGCCCCGGCCGCTCTGGCTCCGGCTCTCGGCAGCACCCAGCACCTGCTGCTCCCGTTGACTTTGGCAGCTGCCGAAGGGAAAATTCAGGCCCACGCTGTCTGTTGTGCAAAAGCAGTTTCTTAGCAACAAAAAAAGATATTCTGTGTGAAGGCAACAGGATAATCCTGGGTAATTCCAGACAAGGCCTAAATAGGTGGATAGCTGGATAGGCTGAGTAATTGTAGTAATAATGACGGACAGAATAATAATAATGGAAATAATGAGGCTAATCTTACTTCCCTGGAAAGGAGAAGAAACAACTATAAATAAAATCCAGCAGGAGAAACCCTGCAGCCAATTCCCCATAGCAAGATTAGAGGCACTTAAATTCAACTTACACCCTAAAAATAGGTTTTGGTAACTAAAGCTTCGCTCATCTAAGCCGGGCTATTTATTGCCTCGAATATTTTTCCCTGACTCCGGTCGTGAATCACGGGAGAGCCGCACACACCGTGCCAGGGCCGGGAGCAAAGGGGGAAATAAATCCCCGTTTGCTTTCGGACACCCGGGGGGGAAACTTTGCTCCCCACGCAGCACCCTGGCCAAGGTGGGAAAGCCCGAATTAAACCCACGTCAGGCTCGTGCTGCGGAACTGCTCCACTTTGAGGTTCAATCGCTTCAAGGGAACAGAAATAAAACCGCCCTCGGGCTTTACACAGGTCAGGAAGTTACAGAGAAACTCTTCCCAGGAACGGTCGCCTCGGGTTTGCACAGAGAGCGAACGCCGGTCACTTTGCGGCCGCCAGGACCACGGTCTCCTCCCCGCCCTCGGGCTCTGCGCACACCGGGCTCCGCTCACCCAGGGCCCGAGCCACGCTGGGTCCGGCGGGTGCCAGGCCCCGGGTCTGGGCCGGCCTTGCAGCCCTGAGGGAGACGCGGTCCCGGTCCCGGTCCCGGTCCCGGTCCCGGTCCCAGCAGCCCTTGCGGGAGCGCGCGCGGGGCACGTTGGGAGCCGCAGCCGCAACTCCGGGGATACCGGGACGACACCTCCCAGCGTGCGCCGCGCGGGCAGAGGATCCCGCCCCCGCCCCCTTCCCGCTGCCTGCCGGGAAAGCGAGTCCGCGAGAAGCGGCTCCAGCCGGGCGGGGCCTGGCGCGAGACTACATTTCCCATCGTCCACCAGAAGCCGCCCGGCTCTGGGCCTCTCTCCGGGCGCCATTTTGTTTCGCGTTACAACCTAAGATGGCGGCTGGGCGATGCGACTGAAGGTTGCTCCGCTGAGGTGAGGGGCGTTTTGCCGGGCGGCCCCGGCTCCCGCGGGGTTCTTTCCCCCGGCCGGCCGCCCTCTCTCATCCCCTGCCCCGGGCCGAGCTGGGGGCGCGGGGGATCAGCCGGTCCATGGCCAGGAGGTGGCCGGTGCGGTCTCCGCGGCCCCCGTCGCCATGGACCTGCGCACGGCTGTGTACAACGCGGCCCGCGATGGGAAACTGAAGCTGCTGCAGAAGCTGCTGGGCAGCCGGAGCCGGGAGGAGCTGGAGGCGCTGACGGCGGGGCCCGGCGGAGGGGACGGCCCCGGGGGAGGGAGCACCCCGCTGCTGATCGCCGCCCGGCACGGGCACCTGGAGGTGGTGGAGTATCTGCTGGATCACTGCGGGGCCCGCGTGGAGGAGGGGGGCTCGGTCAACTTCGATGGGGAGACCATCGAGGGGGCCCCACCGCTCTGGGCGGCCTCGGCCGCCGGGCACCTGGGGGTGGTGCGCAGCCTCCTGGATCACGGCGCGTCGGTGAACCAGACCACGCTGACCAACTCCACGCCGCTGCGGGCCGCCTGCTTCGACGGGCACCTGGAGATCGTGCGCTACTTAGTCGGGGAGCGCGGGGCCGACCTGGAAGTGGCCAACCGGCACGGACACACTTGTTTGATGATTTCTTGCTACAAAGGGCACCGGGAAATTGCACGTTACTTGCTAGAGAAAGGGGCTGATGTCAACCGCCGGAGCGTGAAGGGGAACACGGCCCTGCACGACTGCGCCGAGTCCGGCAGCCTGGAGATCCTGCAGCTCCTGCTCCGCTCCAAGGCCCGTATGGAGAAAGACGGTTACGGCATGACTCCTCTGCTGGCTGCCAGCGTCACCGGGCACACCAACATCGTGGAGTACCTCATCCAGGGAGGGCTGCAGCACGAGGAGGAGGAGGTTGCAGGGAACCAAACCGGGACCTGCGCGTCAGGTGGGAGTTCTCAGAGGTGCTGCGGCGCCGGCAAGGAAGCTCCTCAGGGCTGCGGTGGAGAGGGGTGCGAGAGGTGTTGTGCCTCAGCTTCCAGTCAGGATGAGCAGCAGGGCCCGAATGTGTTCTGCACTCGAGAGGCTGCTGTGGAAGCGCTGGAGTTGCTGGGTGCTACGTTTGTGGATAAGAAGCGTGACCTTTTGGGAGCCCACAAGTACTGGCGAAGGGCGATGGAGCTTCGGTGCGAGGGGGGCCAGTACCTGCCAAAACCAGAGCCCCGGCAGCTGGTGCTGGCCTATGACTATTCCCGGGAAGTGAGTTCGCTGGAGGAACTGGAAGCCTTGATCACTGATCCTGATGAGATGCGCATGCAGGCCCTGCTGATCAGAGAGCGCATCTTGGGTCCTTCCCACCCCGACACTTCCTACTACATCCGTTACCGAGGAGCGGTCTACGCTGACTCCGGCAACTTTGAGCGCTGCATTAACCTGTGGAAATATGCCCTGGACATGCAGCAAGGCAACCTGGAGCCCCTCAGCCCCATGACTGCCAGCAGCTTCCTTTCATTCGCTGAGCTTTTCTCTTACGTGCTTCAGGACCGCTCCAAAGGCACTTTAGCAACCCACTTGGGCTTCTCCGACCTCATGGGAGTGCTGAGCAAAGGGGTCCGAGAGGTGGAGAGGGCTCTCGTGCACGGCAAGGACCCCGTAGTTGACTCGGCGCAGTTCACCAAGACGCTGGCCATTATCCTGCACCTGGTTTTCTTGCTGGAGAAGGTGGAGTGCACCCCGGAGCAGGAGCACCAGAAGCGCCAGACTATCTACCGCCTGCTGAAGTGCAGCCCGCGGGCCAAGAACGGCTTCACTCCTTTGCATATGGCCGTGGACAAAGACACCACAACAGTGGGACGTTACCCCGTGGGCAAGTTCCCGTCCCTCCACGTCGTGAATTTGCTTCTGGAGTGCGGGGCTGACCCAGACAGCCGCGACTACGACAACAACACCCCGCTGCACGTGGCCGCCCGCAACAACTGCCCGCTGATCATGAGCGCCCTGATGGAGGCCGGAGCCCACATGGACGCCACCAACGCCTTCAAGCAGACTGCTTACGAGCTGCTGGATGAGAAGCTGCTCACCAAGAGCATGATGCAGCCCTTCAATTACATCACCCTCCAGTGCCTTGCTGCTCGCGCCCTGGACAAGCACAAGATTCCCTACAAGGGTTTCATCCCCGAGGAGCTGGAAGCCTTCATTGAACTGCACTAGGGTGGGAGAGCTGAAGTCCCCAGCCTGTCCTGTCACCCTTGTCACCCCGCAGAGGCGACGCAGCCAGAGGTCTCGGGCTGTCCTTGCCTCGTGCTGTCGCTGCGCTGAGAGGGGCTGCGAGCTTCGTCCTCTTCTGTCACTGTCGAGCTGGCGTGCGCGGGGGTAGGGGAGGAGGAGGCTCGAGAGCTCGTGGCTGTCCCTCATTGTTGTCATCTTCAGGTACCAGTTATCTCCAGTGCCCTGTGGCCAGAGAAGGCCGCAGCCCCTGCCCGTTCCCCTGCCAACTGTCTTGTCCTGACAAGGAAGGAAAACGGAGATTCCCCGAGACCTGCTGCCTCTCCCGATAGTGCTGGATTAACTCAGTGTTAAGCTCTGAAGCAGCCACACGTCACCCACGTGCTCTTACCCTTCCCATCCCAAATACCGAACGGACAGGGACGCGAGCGAGGAATAAAATATGTCCCAACTCATTGTTTCCTCACCCCCTTCTCAGATCTGGTCCACTCCGAGTCTTAACAGCCGAGGGGCTTGTGCTCTGCGAAGGTCGTCGCCTTGCGCGGCCGTAGGGCTGGGTGTGCTGAGGATGGTTGTTTGGTTTTCTCCCTTGGTCGGCCAAGGGAGGGGTGTTAAAGGCCTGGGATTTCAATGATGGTGCATTAAGCTGGGTTATTTTTTCTCTTTTAGAGCCAGGCCCTATCTATGCTGCAAGACTTCTTCAATCCTGTCAGATATAGTAAGGTCAGTTCTGGTTATATAGTTTCATCCATAGACGTTGGGTTTTCTGGATGGGGAGGAGGAAAAACTGCTGCCTTCCAAACAAAACACCGTGGCATCAGGCCCTCGGCTCGCCTGTTGTGCCCATGCTCGGTCCCTTCCCTGCGTGGAGCTCTTGTAGTCAGTGGGGATGGAGCTGTACGGGGTGGATGTGGCCCAGTTGCACAGCCAAACTGGTGTGCTCTGAAGTGGCTCTCGCAAGCCCTCTTAGGACGGGAGGTACTTGCAGCATGGGTGGTGCTCAGGGAGGGGGGTTATGAAAGCAAGTGAGGGGTGGTGGCGTGTCTGCGTGAGGGTGCTCTGCAGGAAGGAGCAAGAAAGAAATGGGAGTTAAAGGTGCCTTCTTGTTCTTCTGAGGTTTATTAGTGTCAACTGGTTGGGCTGCTAATTATCCCGTTCTGAAATCCCATGCGGAGTGGCTTGTCAGCATCTGGTTTGGGCTTTTGATTCTTTTTACGCCTTTCCCAAGGATGGTGCTACTTCAGAGGTGGGATTTGGAGTCTCGTTTGGCTACTGTGGGCAAGCTCCTTTCTTTAATTAGGATCTGCACACGGCTGGCTTTCCTCTCGGGGTCGGTGTTTGCCTCCGTTAGCAGACCCCTCCTTGGTGGTAAACAGTCGCTGTTGGTAAACACGATGCTCTTCCAGCAGCTCATCTTCTTGCAGGGGGCGGGACTGGGCTTTGGCAGCCCGGGGCTCATTTCTTGGCCCTGGGCAGAGTGGAAAGCGCAGTTGGGGGGTGAAGCAGCTGCCCGCGAGCTTTGGGAAAGGTCAGGACTGGGAGAGCAGGACCCTGACAACCAACCATGCACTATATGCTACTGATGCTTCTCTACGTGTATTTATAAGGCAGCGTATCCATTCGCCTGATAATCCCCTGCTGTCTGCCCCGTAGGGATCCCGTAGATCTGCTGTTACATTTTTGCAGTGTTAACTATTAACATTTATTTATAAAGCAAGGAGGTTTAACTTTTCTTGAGATGTAAAGTGCAGAGTTAGTTGAGCTACCTTCTATTTTTTTTTTTTCATTTTTCTTTTTTTTTTTTTCCCCCTTTTGGCTGAAACCTGAACTAAAACTGCAGGAATGGAATTTGTTAATTTGTGAGCTGATGAGCGCTCTTAACTTTAAATAATAAAACAAACAAAAAAAAAATGGCTGCTAGAATGCAAGTGCCTTGGACTTCTTGCTGGTAAGCCTCTGTTTTCACCTCGGTTCCAAGGGCTGGTGGTGTGGGTGTGGAAATCCCGGGCGTTTGCAATCGACAGACACGATTGTTTCATTGCATCCTGGAAAAAACTGCTCTGTGCTGTGATCATAAATGTTCCCCCTGGAAAGGGGTGACACTGAAGTGACACTTCTCTTTATAGACTTGGCCTTATTTTTTTCAGGGCAAATGGTCTTGACTCGTGTTTTACCTGCCTTCTAGATGGTTGGGTCTGTGGGCACTGTGAGCCCAAGAGGGTCACAGTGTGGCTGGCATCAATTTATAGTCAGCAGTGGGTGGCCAAAAGCAGATGGAGGAATTCAAGGTACTGGGGTTAGTTCCACACAAGAATTTGGATGCCCAAAAATACTCTGCCTTCCCCAGGGAGGATGGGAGCAGGTGGAGAAAATACTTGAGCATTTATCCCATCGTTCATTGCTGTCTTCAAAAGTACTTCCTGATGGTTTGATCAGCGGTGCTGCCCTCGCAATAGACACGACGTTTAAGCAGCACCTGCAGATCCGTGGGACGTGCTGCTCCCGTGGAGACCCTGCTGCTGTGCTGTCTGTGATCCTCGGGCACACGGGAGAGCAGCTGCCAGCGCAGGTACCGGGAACGGGATCAGCTGCTGCTCCCTCACCAAGCTGCTCCTGACCATGATCCCGCCACGGCCCCAGGGAGGAGAAGGAGCTGAGATCAGGGAGCAGCTCTGGAGCCACCAACTTGTGATCAGAGCTGGGAGGTTTAGTCATGTCCAAAAGCCTCAAGGAGAATATTTGTGTGGTAGAAAAAGGCTTGCTTTTTTTTTTTTTTTTCCTTTTTAACACATAAATAATCTGGAATTACATAGTAAGAGCCCAGCAATTAAATGTTGATAGTAATTACTGGGTGGGAGAAAACGCTGTGTGAATTCAGGGGTAATTACAATGAACAGTCCTTATTATAGGTGTGGTCTGGGCCAGCTCCTGGAGCAAAACAGGGAGTCCTGGGGAGCAGTGAAACATTTTGGTGATAACTTTATTATCTGGGTAATTATTTTGGACAGGGAGTGGAGGATTTTTCCCCTGGGGTGTCTGCAGACCCCCCTGGAGCACACTGCTCTCCAGAGCTCTTCTGCCACCAACAAAACATCTGCTTTTTAGTCCTTTCTTAAAACCCAAAATAAGTTTTTCTCTCCCTGATAGTGGTAATTGGCCCTCAACAATAAAGTCTCACTTATAGGTTTCTTTAGAAATGCAAAAGTGGGGAGAAATTCGCTGTGGTTTTCCTAGAGCCAGTTGCTGGTGCCTTTCTCTGGATGTCTTTGGATCCTCTAACCTCAGAAGATCAGTGTTTACAAAGAAAACAGCCTCGGGCATCAAGGGTCAGGATGTTGTGTCAGCATTTCCCAGAGAAACTGGGGAGGAATGAAGGGGTCCCAGACGCATTCTCCGGGTGAAATCAAGGCCCTGGTGGCAGAACTCCCTTTCCAGAGTGAGCAACAGCAAAGAGGGACCTGAAAATGTGGGAAAAACGAACCAGCTGCCGCAGCTAAATCGGGGCAGTGGCTCTTGGTTCACTCCCAATAACCTTTGATCCTCAGCCTTCCACGCGCAGTAAGCTGAACAAAAATCCCAACCCTGCCACATTCTACACTCTGACCACGTCTTTCCGCTCTCCCTTTCTCTGGTGTGAGCCAACTTGATGTGACTTAAGGTTATTTACAAACTGGAGCAGCTTCCAGTTGTCTTGTTTTGGTTATTTATAGAAAGCAGAAGAGGTGGGGAGGGAGCGATGTGTGTGCGACGGGGTCGCGGTAACACAACACCGATTGGAACAAAGGTGACGTGCAGGAGAGAAAATAGGGAAGTGGATGGAATCTGCGTGCTTGGAGGGTTCCAGCAGACTCTAAACGAGTTAATCCATTGTCACTGGTTCTTTGAGGACCTTAAAAGCTGAAGTGTTTCAGATCTGGAAGCCAACAACTGATGGCAGCTTTTAGGTGGTTCTTGTTTTGCTCAGGACAGAGGGGGCTTTGGTTTGTCCAGGCCTGGTGGCTTGTGCTGGTTCTCAGCCAGGAGGTCGGATCTAAAGCATCCTTGGGGTGGGGAGGAGGGAGGCAGAGGGACCTCCTGGGGACAGATTGATGAGAAAGGACTTGTGGCCTCTTAAGAGGAAGTTTTGTAGGATTTAAATCCAGAACTGCAACAGCCACTGCTCTGTTGTGGTTTGAGAGCAGGGACACATCAGCTCGGTGCAGAAGGAACCTGGGGTGGGCTGAGCGAGAGAGGATGAGTGAGAACGGGGCAGTCTGCAGCCCTGTGACCAGAGAGCTCCCTCGGAGGGGACTGAAGAGCCAAACAGGCTTTTCTCCAAGGATGTCCCAACGTCTTCCTTACACAGATGGTGGGTGCATGGCTTGGCTGATTCTTGGACAAAGACTGTAGTTCAGAAGTAGGCCCTCTGAGCACCCAGCTTGGCTGGTCCCAGCTCCAGGATGGCCTGTAGCTGTCCTGTGCTTTGGCTGCCAGACCGTGCTGGCTCCTCTTGACTTGAAACCTGCTGGGACAGCTCTTAGAGTGACCTGAGCTAAGGCACATCTGCAGAAAAACCCAAAACGGGGTCACCTCTCCTGTATTAATTACACTGGCCCTTGAGGTCCCCCCTCACGAGGACCTAGTGGCTCTCAGGCTCCTTCCAAGTGTGAGGAGGAGGAGAGGGAAGAGAAGGGCAAGAGCACAGGCTGAGCTGACTCCAGAGCTCGGTGCTCTCGGCTGGGCTCTGCTTCGCAGAGGGAGCAGTCCCATCTCTGGTGGCTTTGGGCTGACCTCTGCTGACAGAGCAGGCAAACAGCCGCTGCGGAAGCTGGTGAGGAAGAGCACAGGGTCTGGGGCTTTGCTTCAGATGCCCTCCTTGGGTTAAAAGCTTGGTAGATACCTGCCTGGTGTATCCCACAGCCAGGTCCTGCAGAATACCTGCCCTGTTCCTGGCCTTCCTCCACCCCTGCTCTAATGTTCTGCTCGATGCTTTTGGTTTTCAATCAGACTTTTTCCTCCGAGGCAGTGACGTAAATAGGTGGAGTCTCCTCGGCAGGGAACATTTCTCTGTGCTGGTCTAACAGGGCCCTGGTGCCACCTCTCACCTTTGACAGGCCGGTGAGAATGGAGGGGTGGACGCTCGGCTTCTGCCTCCTCACACTTGCTCCACCTTTCCCCCCTCTCATTCCACCTTCATTAAGTCTTTTTCCCCTCCCAAGCGCAGCTTTGCTCTGAAGATCCTCGCGTAGCCTTGGCTCTGGTGTCTGATCTCCATTCTTGAATGGTTTTCTTCAACAGAAAAAGGCTTTTGAAGCCACCCCTCCCATTTTTGTTAACGTCATCTGTCACAAACAAGAAGCTTCTCTCTCCCAAGTTTCAGAGGGGAACTGGGAAAAGTGATCTCTTGATGGCTCAGCCCAGAGGCTGCTGCCTCTCAGAAATCTCTGAAGGTGGTTTCCTGAACCGTCCTGGGCCTGATGCGAGAGGCCTGGGGGAACTGGTGCTGCTGGTGGGCTGCAGCAAGGGGGGGTGCGCCACGCGCACGACCCCAGCGTTGGCCTGAAGGGCTGAGGGGATTTGTTGTCACCTCGAGCAAAGGCGACTGCTGGAAAAAAACCGGTGGGAGCTCGTGGTGCTCAGCAGGAGGCCGCAGTGACTCCCCAGAGCATCCCCTGCAGGTTTTCCCTCTGGTTATGAAGCACAAGCCTGGTCTGCCATCTCCTGGCCCCCTCCACCCCAGAGGTACAGACGTGCAGAACGGTTTTCCAGATACCCCTGGTTGCCCCTTTGCTAATTCTACAGGGAAGAACCAGAGGAACACAAATAACTTAATGAACATTTATTTATAAAATCATCCAGTAGCTTCAGAAAAATCAGAAAATTAATTTTCTCAGTTATTTGATAAATAAGCCCCGGGAAAGCAGCCCCAGGAGGTTGCAGCCTCTCTTGTCCAACAAAAAAAGCAGGTTGTTTTCTCCTGTGCTCCAGGAAAGTGGCACCTTTAACCCCCAGGGAAATATAGTCCTGGTCCCAGCAGAATCACCGGAATTTAGGGTTTGAAACCGAAGTGGGAGTGTCTCTGTGCTCGGCTGACCCGCTGCGTCTCTGACTGTTGCTCCTGGTTTCTTCCTCGCTGTCCCGGGGACCTGCTGTGGCAGTTTCTACCTGCATCATGTTGTGGTTCCCAATCTGAATCATTCGAGCGTGTTGAATGATGATGCTTCCTGGACCTGGTGGCACGTTGTAGTGGCCCGGTGGGAGCTGAAGGGGTTGGAAAGGAGGCGGGCCCATCTGAGCAGGCATGGGGTGAGCAGCGAGGGGAGGTGGGTATGTGGCAGGGTGGACATTTGAAGGGGGTGGGCACCACGGCTGGGGTGATGGCTCCGGCAGCTGTGGCCGCGTTGCTGATGGAGGCTCCTGGGGATGGGAGCCAAGGTTCAGAGCGGAGAAGTCCGGCAGCATTTGATACGGGTCCCGGTGTAGCCGTAGTTTCCTCCTCTGGTCCCACATGACTTTTTTTGCCTTGAGGCTGCTGGTGGTAAAGGTTTTCTGCACTCTTGTGGAGAACAAGGGAGAGTTCTCATCCAGGAATACCAGCCCGCTAAGCGTGCTGGGAATCTGCTTCAGGGGGTTCTCCTTGGGTACAAAAGGGATGACTGAGTCAAGCTTGGCTGGATTTCGGATGGACTCCATCAGAGCAGTGTCTGTGTGAAACATACACAGGTTGCACAGGAAGTTCTTGGTCAGCAGAAGGATGATGAAAGCAGAGTTCTCCATAGCATCCTGGAAGCAAGTCATGTGGCTGCGTCCAGCAATGGAGAAGTCCTCACAGAGTGTAGCACCGTTGGGTACCCCCATGTTCTCCAGCAGGTTCTTGACCCGATGGGCAACAGTCTCATCTTCACTAGCATGTAGGACAACAAAAGTGAAGAACTTTGCACCATCTGGCTCTGATGTGAGCACTGGTTCTACGGTTTTGAGAGGAGGAGGCCAGGTAGGAGAGTGGGATGAGAGAAGGGGAGTGGGATATGATGAGTTGGGAGGAACTCCCCGAAGAGGAGGAAGGGTTGAGGAGAAAGAATAGGGAGGAGGAGGAAGGGACCAAGTTAAAAAGGAAGCAGGTGCATCATTAGAAAGAATGCCTGTGGGAGGACAGGAGTCCTCCACGGGCATGTGGGCAGGACCCGTATCCACTGTAGCTCCCGAGTCGGGAAGACCTGTAGATAATGGCTTTTCATCTTGCTTTTTGTCTGTGTTCTCTTCTGGGGGGTGAGGTTCTGCTGCCACTGTGGTGGAAACATTGCTGCTTTCCACAGGTTGGTTCAGAGCGTCCACCGTGGGCGCCAGTGTTTCTGGAGTAGGG
Organism: Megaceryle torquata; assembly: GCA_024611175.1. Classification (NCBI taxonomy): domain Eukaryota; kingdom Metazoa; phylum Chordata; class Aves; order Coraciiformes; family Cerylidae; genus Megaceryle; species Megaceryle torquata. The sequence continues at coordinate 21,997 of JANIJG010021453.1, read as the reverse complement.
AGACTTGGGTCCCATGAACTGACCTGCAGAACATTCTCTGGTCGGGGGACTCGGGCACCTGTGTCCTGCCCGGGCTGCGAGCTGGGTCCACTGGCCCAGCTTGTTTCCTGCGGGCCGTGGCTCACTCTGTCCCCGTCGGGCTGTCCGGCACCGCCGGTGCTCCCTTCGCACAGCCGGCTGGGCCGGGGGACACGCTCGTGGGAAGGAGGAGCAGTGTGAAAAACAGCTGTTGGTGATGCGCTGATCTCAAAGTGACTGGGGAAAGAAGGACTGCCCAAAGAGCACAGGGTCTGTGGGCCTGGAAGGTCTGACTTGCCTCCAATCTCCACTGGAGAACTTCTCACCACGCAGTCTGGGCTGGCCCTCCTGAGAAATCCTGCGTCCACATCAGATCTCAGCGTCAAAAACCTGTCACCCGGGCCCGAGCTGACAAGAGAGACCTGTTTATCCTGGTCTTTGGGTGGGATGCTGTTGAGTGTGTCCCCCCTGCTGGCATTGCAGGCTTTGGTGGCAGCCTGGCGGGCTTTGTCCGTGGCGTCACGCCCGCACAGTTTCTCCTCCGCCAACAGCGAGTAGATCTCTGCCAGCAGCACCATGGCACCCGCGTCCAGCTGGGGAGGCCGCAACCCCCCCCTGCTTTCCTGCCCTCTTGCAGCATCCAGTTTGGTCTGGTGGACGTACTGGGCTACCCGGTTATCTCCCAAGGCATCCAAACAAATTCTTGCATCCATCTCTTGCCCCAGGGTGAGCAGGACCATGGCTTGCAGCAGTTTGCTGCTGGGCCCAGCTCTCAAGTATTTCAGTTTGTGTTTGAGGCCGAGGAGTTTATCTTGTGGCACCTGGGATAGAATATGAAAAACGTCCTCCACGCTTGGCTGGAGCTCAGTGCTCTGCTCCATCGCATCAGCTGCTGGCCCAGAAGATGGACTGGAGCAGCACGGACGGACAGAGCATCTTACGGCCCTGGGAGCAAAGGTTTGTTCCCCGGCGGTGCTCTGCCCTGTGCCGCACCGGCCGCCCGAGCGATAGCTCCGTGCTGCTCAGGGGCTCCTCGTGGAACCGGGATGTCTCTGTCCTGAGGAACCTGTGAGAAGAACGTGGGGCAATGTTCAGAAATGGTGATGGGGGGGGGCAGGGGGGAGAGAGGGTCCTTGCAAGGCCTGTCAGGGCTCCCAGACAGTATTTTTGCTGCTACCCAGTGCTTGCAGGTCTGCCAGCGCTCCACGGGGTATTCCAACTCTGTTCCTAAGCAAAGAGCACGTTCCTCGCCGTCATTTCGCTAATTACAACTGGTTTCACATAATTGCTGAACTAATAACGTGTTCAGGTCAACCCAAGTGTCTGTCTTCTCCCGGCAGCAGGTTCCAGGGGCCTGCGAGGAGCAAAGCGAGCTGGGAGGAGACCCTTCTTGCCAGTCCTTTCCAGGAGGACTGGTTACCCACATGCACCCTCTGCCAGGCTGCCTGACGTGACGGTGGACGTTGTATCTCCGTCCGCGTGCGAGCCCTGAGCCCTCCTACACCCCTGCACTCACCAGAGGCCTCTGAGCGGCCTTCGGGTAACAGCAGATCTGGTCCAGAGCAGGTGGCAGCCGGGAGGACTCTGCTCCCAGGGAGCTCTGAGCCTGCTGGAAGAGCCTCTCCCTATTTATGGGGAGCACGGGCGAGTGCCCTAACACACGCTCAACGGGGGAAAGTTGGTAATTTCGAACTGCTTTGTTCTATCTCATAAAAATCCTGTAATTGCCTAATTGCTCAGGCAGAAGCTGAGGAAGTTGCTGTAGTTTTATGAAGGCGTCTGAATCAGTGAAGCCGGGGAAGGGGGGGGGGAGCGGGAGCCGCGGGCGGGAGCCCGAAACGCGGCCGAGACCTTTGGGGTTGGTCGGGCCCCTTCTCCCGCTGACTCAGCGCGGTGCTCGGATCCCCGGCTGCCTCGCTCCCCTCCCCGGCTCCCGCCCTCGGCCGGGTCCCCGCGAACCGCTTCCCCCGTCCCTCCGCCCGCCCCAGCCGGGAAAGGCCCAGCCTACCTCCGGCCGGTCCGGCTCGGCTCGGCTCGGCTCGGCTCGGCTCGGCCCTGGGGGCAGCGGGGAGCGCGGGGACTGCCCGCCCGCCCGGCCGGAGCCGGCAGCACACGAGGAAGCGGCGGGGCCTGGCGGGGCGGAGCGGAGCGAGGCACGGCCGGGGCGGAGCGGAGCGAGCCCAGCCCGGGGGCGAACCCAGCCCGGAGCGAGTCCCGCCGGGCAGAGCTGCCCGGCCCGCAGCGCTGCTCGGGGGTCCGGGTGCCACTGCCCCCGAGCCTGGGCCGGGCACCGTCTGCAGGTGCCGAGTGTCCTGGAGGGACTAGAGCCGGGCTGCTGCCCGGGAAACCGGCCTTCCCCTGCCCCGAGAAGCCGCTGGCTTTACCCCAGCGAGGGGCCGGTGGTGCTGGAGCCCGGCCAGAGACCGAGGGTGGGTTCCGGGAGGTGCAGGGGGGAAGCGGGAGGGGGAGGAGGGGTTGTAGATGCAGCTGAACCTCCGGAGTACAGGCAGAAGGCTTGGGGACGAAAGCGTGAAGACACTTTTCTGCTTAAGACTGAGGCAGAACATGCTACAAGCATTTACTTTTCTACCTCCAGCAAGATCAGGGAAGGTGCAGGTTCCAGAGAAGTGATTTGTTAAATGCAAGTTTCTTACTGACTCGGGCTAAAGGGAGAATATGATGCGGTGGCTTTAGAAAGACACAGGAAACGGGTATTTCTTGGAACGTGGGTAACGCTTTATTCTGAAGTCTGCTTGCCGCCCTTCCAGCCATAGCACAGGGACCATGCCAGGACATCAGTGACCAAAGTCAGTTGCATTAGCAGTGATTACAAAGCATTGTTCGCTGGGAAAATAACCAATAGCTACCTCCCCTCTTAGAATCCCAGGATAACCACAGCAGAGCTTCTGGTGAAAGCTGCCTCACGGGCCAGCTTCTTAAGGACTGCAAAGTGTTTCATTCGTGGAGCTACCTACACCTAACAGAGGAACCCTCCAGTCAGTTGTAGGACTGGGGAAGATAATCCCACTGCAAACTGCCTTAAAAGAAAAATCCCACCTTGCAAAGTGTTTGTCTATGAAAGAAGCAGTGTTTGGCTGGTCTGTAACTGGCCTGTCGTTCTGAGAAGCAGCTGTTCCCCGTGGGCTCCCCAGAAGCACACCGGCCAGAAGGGAAGGTGTATTTTAAAATCACGTATTTTTAACACCTGTTTTTAAACTTGTAGAAGGAGGGAAATGGTATCAAAGGCCAAGCACATCACCCTCTCAAGAGCTCTGTTAAAAGCAAATCCGACGTTAAAAATAAGTTGAGCCCACTTTGTCTCTTCTATAACTTGTCTCAGCAAGGATTGGCCGTTCACACCTACGGCTGGGCTGGCTTAAAAAGCTGAAGCACAGGTCCCCATCTTCCCTTTCAGGGCAGCAGCGTGATTTAAAAAGCAATAAAAGGCGATGTGGGATGACCCCACCTTGGTTACCAAGTCTCCTTGGAAACTGCATCTTGCTATAAGCTCGGCCTGGGGCAGGGAGAGAGCAGGAGGTACTCTTGGCACGATTGGCCGTTGGACACGCGATTAAAAGACCAAAGTGCTGTTCTAGCCAGGGAGCCTTGGCCAGAAGAGATGGATTTTCTCAGAGACCTTCCTCTGGTGCTTTAGTTTTTATCTCCTTTGCAGCCAGCTCCACCTCTGTGGCTTTCTCTTCCAGCTTCTCTACAGCTTCACACCCTTCCCTTGGGATCCTGTCTCCTCCCTTTGTTTTTTGGGGGGTCTCAGCCACCCTCTTTGATGATGTAGCCTCTTCCAACATGGGGCATTTTGTACCAGTCACCACGCCTTTCTTCTTCTGCTCCCTGCTATCCTGTGACACTTTGGCTATTGCCCTGAAGGGCCCCACAAGCCAGTTTAGAGGGGGGCTCTGAGTTACATACTCAAACAGATCATCTAAGGACCTTCGGGCTTCTGTCACATAGTCCAGGCTCTGGGTCAGGGTGGTGCTGGAGAGGTCCTGGAAAGACACAGCACTGGAAAAAGAGCGATGGAGCTTGTGGATATTTCGAGTGGCCTGATACACGGCTTCTTGGATGTTGCTGGGGAGGCCTTGGATGCTGCTTTTCAGATTCTCATAAACAGGTTGTAGCTGCTGGGTGATGATCCGCAGCATAGCTAGCGTCCGTGACTCTACCTGCTGGGAAAGAGACAGAGCTCAGTTACTAGAGCAGATGAGACGTCCACCGTCCGCACGAGGCCTGATTGAATAGCCCTGGCTAGGGATACCTCTACTTCGGAGGCAGTTTTAACTTGGTTTCCTTTGGGTTGGGTCAGGCTCCAGTTCACCCACAGCTGATGGAGCTTCTCCTGCCCATCCAGAAGCTTCTGGCCAACCTCCAGTTTCACAGATTCAATCTGACGGGGAAAATGAGAGGAAGAGCTGTACCGCAAACACGCACAATCAGAGAAGCACCCTCCCAGGGAGGGATCTGAGGTGACACGCAGCTGGTACAGGGTGGAGGAAGAGCTTCCGTCTGGCTAGTAGGGCAGGAAGGCTACAGACAGGAGGGAAAAGGAAGAAGCGTGTGTGTACCAGGTTTATTGCCATTTGCAGGTGTGAGAGAGTCTCCTGGGTGCTTTGCTTAATGCGCTGCAGTTTGCTCAGGGAGTGCTGGTAGGCTCGCCGGCGGACTTTGTTAGAGAGGGAACCCAGACGCACAAAGTAACTCTGGTGCTGTTTCTGCTCCTCCACAGAAGCCATGCCAAGCCCCTCGACAGTGGTGGCCAGTTTACCTGGAGGAGAGAAGAACAGAGATGCAGCTGTGCTCCGCTCCCCCGGCTGTAAGGCTGGGGAGGGGGAAGAGGGAGGGTCACCCCTGGAAAACCACCAAGGCTGAAGCTTGCTGTGAAACCAGTAGAGTTTGTAGTTGCTCAGATATTACAGTAGGCCAGTCCCTGCTTGGCATCTTCTCTTCAGATAAGCAGACTTGGCAGATTGAAGCACACACCCACGTGGCTATTTGCCTTGAGGCTGCTGGGTAAGGACCAGAGAGCAAATGCTTGAACTCTGCCCCATACCGTGTGGCAAGTCAGTGCTGACAGAGAGCCACCTTGGTGACAAATCCAGAGCTACCTGCCTGCTTCAGAAGGGGACTCTTGCAGTGTCAGGTGCTCTCCAGTCACGTGGGAAAGGATTTGCTTTTACAACCGCCAGCTAAGTATTTTCTTACCTAGCTCCTCCTCTGTCATTGGGAGGTAGAGATCCACCAGACCTTCTGATATACCCAGGACAGATTCCACACCACCTGCCACTGCTTGGCTCACTGCCTTGGCTTTGCTTATGCTGTTGGTCACCACAGAATTAGTCATCTCCACACCTTCCTGAATAGCCCCTCTGCTCTGCTCCAGGGCTGTGTTTAGTTTGCTAGTTATGGTTCCGTACGCAGCATCCAGAGCTGTACTGACTGTAGAAGTCACCACCGATTTGGTCTTCTCAACACTGTCTTGAACAGCCCCTTTGGTTAGGTCCATTGCTTCAGTCACCTTGTTGGTCACAAGGTCCTTTGCACCCTGGGCAGCTTCCACAGCAGCAGTAATAGTAGAAGCAACTGCAGACTTGGTCAGTCCAACGCTGTCCTCCACAATGTGCTTACTGAGGTCCACGGCCTCTGTCACCTTGTTGGTCACAAGGTCCTTGGCACCCTGGGCAGCTTCCACAGCATTGACAATAGTAGAAGCAACTGCAGACTTGGTCAGTCCAACACTGTCCTCCACAATGTGCTTAGTGAGATCCATGGCCTCTGTCACCTTGTTGGTCACAAGGTCCTTGGCACCCTGGGCAGCCTCCACAGCACTGTTAACAGTGGAGGTGACCATTGACCTGGTCAGCTTGACACTGTCCCCAACAACATTTTTTGTGAGGTCCACAGCTTCTGTCACTTTATCAGCCATTGCTGCTTTTGCCTCACAGGCAGCATCCATAGCGCACATCACTTTGGTGGAGACCAACTGTTTGGTGTCTGAGATGACCTACAACAGGGAGAGACAAAGATATATTTTTATTCTGAAATAGGTTTTCCCCCCCTGGAGTAGCTTTTCCACATGACTAAGTTATGCTTCCAGTCTGGGGGGAGAGCTGGGGAAGCCAGTGCACCTCTATTTACATGGTCATGTTCACTTCCACATGCTGAAGGCATCTCTCCAGCTTCCATCAGCTGGCAGTGCCTCCTCTAGCCCTTCCCAGGGCCTGACCTGACACAGCAGTGCTGCTGAAATTTATTTCCCCCTATTCTTCTGTACCCATGACAGCTCCATCAAGCGAGAGATCGAGTCATGGCTTCCCCAGGAGGAGCCTTTACCTTATCTGCTGGCTGCTGAAGAAAAGGCAAGGTCTCCTCCAGTTGATCCAGTCCTTTACAGGCGTATTCATTTACAAGCGCAACTAGAAAAGACAACAGGTACCAGTTTGTTCTTTGCTTTGGAGAGGGTTTTTGTCCCTACAATGGCCAGTTCAGGATACACTCAGGAAAGCAAGTCAGACCACCCCCAAAGCCACTGTTCTGTGGTGAGAGGTATCTTGTTAAAGTGAGCAAACCCAGTGACTTGGCAGGTTCGAATAATCTCCTTTTTGCCTTCCCAGCTTTCTGGATACTGCAGCACGTCGCTCCAGCTGGAGCGCAAGACTCTCCCCCATGGGTAGGGCGATTGGTTTAAAGGGCTGAAAAGTGTTGGGATGAGAGGGATTGAGCAATATCCAAGATGGGCACTGCTGCTGGTGGTTGGGATGCTCGTAACTTGGGGTGATAAAGAGCAGGGAGGGTTTGCTTAGTGACTTAAAGAAACCACCAAGAGGCCAAACTTGTGAAATTCGGTGGGTTAATTGAGAGCTGCTGAGCAGAAGCCTCAATGCTACAAGTGATGAGGACAATATGCTACAGGAGATGAGTGTCACCCCCCCAGGCACATGAAATTCTCCTCCCCACCCACTCCTCTGTGTTGAAAGCATCACTCCAGCCTCTTCACTTACTTTGTGGCTCAAGTTGGTTCAGGATGGGCTGTGCCCCACCAACCACGCTACCTACTGCGACCGCAGCCACCGTCTCAGCCACGCCGCAGACGCCGCTGAGGCAGGGATGTGTCTCCTTGGTCTGGTTGTAGGCAGATGAGACCAGGTTGAATGCAGAGTTGAGCAAGGGCAAGCTGGAGACCCGATTGACAGCGCTCTAAAACCCAAGAGAAATAAGTGACACTAGGGACTCAGCCTCAGGCTGGTGGCTGAATACGAGCCATGTGTCTATCCAGAAAGGGTCTAAGGGCACATCCAGTCCATCTCCTCATCCCTCTAAACCCAGAGTTGAAGGAATTCATCCAAAGACCGCTAGAAAGTCAGCGGTGAGTCAGGATTAAGAGTTCAAGCTCTAGGTTTCCAAGTCACACTGGGCTCCAGTACCAAACCCAGCTGTGGAAATAGGACCTATAGCAGCTCATACTTCAAAATTACTTGCTCCAACCCTGAAGTTTTTTCCTGAGCAGAAAATGTTAGCTCTGTATTAACTGAGTTTGGTTGTAGCCACAGCTTCAGGCTGTTAATCTTTCTGCAAGTCCCAGCCTGGTTCTGAGGTGCTGACAGAAGTTAGTTCAGCAGCATCTCTGTCAGGAGGTAGTTTAAGTGTTGCGTGGTAGAGCACGGGCTGCCCTGGCACCTACCACTTGCTGCTGCTCCTCAGCCTTTAGCAGATCTTTTTTCATGGTCTTTTCTGATGCCATACTGGATTCAGCTGCAGCTGGAAGGAAAAACAAGAGCGTAACAGCGTGAGGACAACTTAATTTCCTCTGTTGAAATGCAAGTCTTACCAAAACTGGTGAAAAGCAGAGGGCCAAGCTGGGATCTTCACTGGGCATGTCCTAGGAAGGTTAGTGTGGCACTGCTAATCTTTCCTACCAGGGTGTGGGGAGATTTGAGAGGCTCCGTGATTATTGCAGGGGGGTTGGACTAGATGACCTCCAGAGGTCCCTTCCAACCCAAGACATTCTATGATTTCTGATTTATGCAGGACAAGGACTGAACTCCCCTCCCTCACCCCCCAAACAGCCAAATTCTTTAAACAAAATAACCCCCCTGCTTATTTTATTGCCAGTAACATTTGACAGGCTTCGAAGTTGCAAGGTAAAAGTGGGGGAGAGCGATCTTCTGCATCAGGTATTTTCCCTGCTAGAGGTGCTTCTGGCTCAGCTTCCCACGCCACGGGCTCTTTGATGGCCAAGGACTGGGACTCTTGAAGGAAGCTGCCCCTGCAGAAGCAGGGCTGGTGGTGGGAGTCATAGAACCTCGTCTCACTCGATTGTGACATTACTGTCCTTCTAACGAGCCCTTGCTGCAGCGGGGTTTGTTACCACAGTAGCGTAAGTGATTTTTCCATTTTATTTTTGAAAGTGTTTCAAGGTCAAACCCGTTCAATAATGGAGCTTAAAACCAGAATTCTTTCTTTTGAAAAAAAAAAAAAAAAAAGTCTGAACTTGCTGGATACCCTTGAAGGGGGAAAAGCTCACAGATTTCCCTGCTTTGTCTGAGTAGGGATGGGGTTTGTAATGGCTGAATCCATTTTCTTCTTTGGGGAAAAAAAAAAAGAAAAGAAATAAGAGACTGGCAGGACTTCAGCTCCTCCCAGAAAGGTGTCAGGGCCAGAGACTGAACAGATCCTGAAACAGCAACGGGCAGACTTTGCCTTCTTAAAAAGTGTTCCGTGTTTATAGCCCCTTTCCTCTGAAATATCCTTTACAAAGCACATCGAGAATCATTTTAGAGTCATCCCACTGTGCCTGCGTTCATGGTGGGGAACTTCTATCAACTTCCCCACCGCTGCCAACTCCAGCAACGCCAACAGTCTCACAGCTCTGGGAAGGACCTGAAAATCCGTCAAAGTTCTCAAACTTCATGAGCAAGGTTTGCAGCTGCAGCCTTCTGGCTGCCTACCTTGAAACTTGTGTTCCCATCCTGCTGCCCGGCGAGGCAGGAAATCTCTCCTCGCTTCCTGTGGAACCGAGTCTCCGAAGTATTCTCATTACATAGTGGGGTTAAAGAAGGTAAACGATAAAAAATGATGCAATATCTTGAATGCGATTGGCTTCCCCAATAGCAGAGACCTGGGTTGGTATCTGGACACTCCGGTATCTTGAGATAAATCCAAGATTACTTCTCAGCCTTAGTCAGGCACCGAAAGGATTTCAGCTCGCTTGCTTTTCAGTGCCGCGTCCGCTTTTTGCTCCTTTGCCTGTTAATTCCTATTCTTAGAATTGCTGTTACATTTTCCAGTGGAAAACCCTCAAACCAAAATTCCTCACAAGCTGAATTCCCAAGCCAAGCACTGCTCCAGGCTCACTGGCAGACTCTATTCCCCCCCAAAAAATTGCCATCTGATTTGTGACAGAGACCATTGTCCTGTTCCATTTCTTCTTTGACTTGTGTAAGGTTTTTATTTGGCTTTGAAAACAGGAACAGAGAGCTGGAGAGGAAGCAGTGAAACCAGCATTTGTTAGCCCTGGGCTGACTGGGGATAGAGCCGAGGAGACATCTCAGGAGGTAACTTGGCAGGATGTCAGGTATGGCTGCTGCATTAACCATGCAATTAGTCAGCACTTCGGTGGGATCTCAGCAGGGCAGGGATGCAGAGTGCTACGTGTCTGCAGCGAGGCTTTCACAGAAGTCAGGACCTCCAGCCTCTCAAGCGAGAAGCCTGGAGCCGGCCAGGGCTCTTCTGGTAACCACCCTGCCCAGGGGCTGCCTCATTGCACAGCACAGCACAAACACAGCTTGAACTTTATCAGCCTGGGAGAACTTCTAGAAAACTACTCTAAACAAAAGCGAGGCTCGAACATAAATCTCAGTCCCAAAGTCCACAGGGTTTGCTCAATTAGTGGTTACTCCTCTTGCTCTGCTTTAGGGAGAGCTGCTTGCTTTTTTCTTTTTATTGAAGCCATGTAGGCTGAGTCTGTTTGCAAAGCACAACTATTTCAACACAAACAACCCCTTTGCTTGGTTATTTTCCTTCTAGACAGGTGGTAAAAACTCAAAAGCTGCAGAGTGTGTTACTGGCCTTGATGTTGGCGTTAGCACACGGAGACACAGCGCAGCAAAACACACAGGAGAGGGCTGGAGCTGCTAAGTCAGGAGTAACCCCTTGGTTGATGTAAAAAACTAATGCAGGGTGAGAATGAACCTCTGAAGTTCTAGGAGCCCATCTGAATTCCAACTGATGCATCTGTGTCAGCAACAATCCTTGCAGCACAGTCATGTTAGAACATGGTTTGCTCTCCTCTGCGTGGGAGGAAGCAGGGTGTGTTGCAACACCAGTATTTGTGGTGTGGGCAGGTCTTCGGGAGCCCAGGGGATTGTTTTATTTCCTTTTTCTAGTCTCTCTCTTGCAAAAGTGCTGAGCAGACCTCAGTTCACTTCAGAGACTGCAGGAAAGCACGGCGCTCGGCAGCGCTGGGTCACCCATTTCAGAATCCTTTGGAGAAGAGCACGGCTTTTGCTGGGGTAGCTGCACGTGGGAGTGCCAGCAGGCAGACACCACACACGGGAACCACCAGGCAGAGGAAGGAAACACCATCCCCATTGTGTGATTTGCTTTGCTTATGATTTGCTTGGTGTGAAAGCGATGATCCGATGAGTTCATACCATTGCTACATCAGAAGTATTAGGTCACCGCTGGAGAAAAACCTTGAAACGCATCATTTCAGATCGATGAAACTCTTCAGTGCATGTTCCTAGTGTGGCACAACAGCTTCACTGCTGCCCGTTGCCCAACCTGGCGCAAGTCTGAACGCGGTGGAACGGCGAAAGCGACTGCACCGGATCGGCCACGCCGCTGTTCCCTTCCCTGCCGCGCTCCGGCTGTCACGGCCAGTGCAACCTCCTGGCCTGGCAGAAGAACAAGCACCTTCCTGCTGGGGGAAAACCTCCCCTCCCTCCGTTTCAGTCCCTCTGACCAGGGCCGGCGTGCACAGAGCTGGTTCTTAACTGTCTGTTAGGGTTTTATTTCCCCTGTAGAAAGCACTCTGCCCCACAAAGCTCTGTCCTGCTGTTACGTTGTCCTGTGGACAGAAGTGGGATCTTGTTGTTCAGGAAGCTTTCCTCCCTCCCAGACACGTTTTACCTTGAGAAGACAGATTGAGCCACAGCCAGCAGAGCGAGAGCTGAACTGGTGATGCCTTAATGACCGTTGAGCAAAAAAAGCTAAACTTGGTGCTTTAGATACGAGCAGGGAGGGCTGACCAGGGCAGAGGTATCAATTTGTGGTCCAAACACCTATTTACATTCTTCTCGAGATTTGCCACTGATGCCCCAGTTACCACGAATGCAGAACTGGGTCACGAGGTGTCTGCGGCAGCGGGGAACGGCTCTGCCCACAGCCCAGGGAGCTGCTGCAAATGCTCCGGGGGCAGAGTTTAGCTTTAAGAGGAGGATCAGATGATTTCCAGCTTTGACCTTAGGACACTTGGTTTGGAATTGCTGCCAGAGGTGCCCATCTAACCTTTCTGGAAAAGCCGCCAGCGTTGGGGAGCCTCAAAGATCAAAGCTGCTGTTGCAGCTGGAGGTGGGTTTATCCACCCCCACACCTCCCATGGAAGGTGAGCACCGCAGCCAGTGGCTGTTACAAGCTCCATAACTCCTTGGCAGTGTATAAGCTGCCCAAGCTACCAGAATGTGGAGCTGTTTTAGGAAAGAGGGGAAAGCGTTTAAGTAAAACAGCTCCTGAGCTTTCCAGGACTTTCCATTTACTGGTTTTATTTTCCGTGTGGCCAGACTCCCGAGTTCCAGTCAGAAGCTGTAACTGGCAGAGCAAGCAGCGTGCTGCCCTGTAACACACGTTGTCATCTGGAAGTTGCAGCAGAACCAGCTTCAGCAGTTGAAGTCCTTCACCACCACGCACAGTTTCAGGTAGTCACAACCATCTTGAAGAGCCCTGTTAGGCCTGAGAAACACTAAGCTCGCCTGCCAAGCGCTCCCTCCAGCAAGGGCTGCGCCCTCCACATGGTGCTCTTGGGCAAGAGAGAAGTCACCTTGTCACTCAGGCCATCCCCTTCGTTAGTGCCATTATCCTGCCTACACCAAACGATCATGTGAAATAGCTACAGGCAGGTCTGGCGGCACTGTCAACAGGAAGGGAATGCCCAAGTGATCCATCCATCCATCCATCCGTCCGTCCGTCCGTCCACCCGCCCTCTGAAGTGCCCCGGAGCACCCATCGCTTCCCCCAGCGTCAGCACGAGACACCGGTGATGGCCACGGTGCGCATCACGCGCTGTTCCCGTGTGGCTGAGCCACCTCCTGCAGACCCCCTCGCGCAGCTTGGAGCTCCAGCAGACAACGAGCAGAAAAGAACTTTCAGACCCAGAGCTGCTCAGTCACAGATCAGACACCCATCGTCTAACCAAGAGCATCTCAGGGTTAGGAAGAAGCCCTTCAGAAAGGATTTGAAGCCTTTAGGGAATGATCTGAAGCCTGTCAGCTCAAATGCACAGCAGATGCAGCACAACACCATAAAATGTCACCTTTGGCCTCAAAAAGCCAAGACCCCCCCCCACCCAGCTCAGCCAGCGCAGCAGGGACACAGCACCCAGCTCAGTGCTCTGCCCGGGAGATGGAGAAGCCCCATGGGCACCGTCGGGTGAACACAGCCCCTCAACGGGTACATTTGAGCCTCGGTGCTCCAGCCTTGGAGCCATTTCCAAGCCCAACCTCCACCTTCCACCCCTGGGAGGGCTGCAAAAAGCCACCCGAGGCAAGGGGCAACCTCGTGGAGCCCCAGGCCACAAACCCCCTCAACACCTCCCCAGCAGCCCTATCTTACCTGGCTCCTCTGCTCCCCAGCGCTGACAGGACAGGGAGTGCTGGGCCTCGCCCGCATAAATACCCCAAGGGCCTGAGGAGCAGCCGTGGGAGCCAATCGGGACGCTGCGGGTGCTGGCCTAGCCAATGAGGAGTGGGTGTGATAGGGAGGGGTGGGCGGGGGAGGTCCCTCCAGGGACCTGGTGGTCATGGGGTGGGTGGGTGGAGGTGCTGCTGCTTGGTGTCCCCCTCCTAAGAGGGACAAACCTGCTGGGGTGTCTCAGAGGGACCTTGCTGGGGGTGCCCTTCCCCAGCGCTTTGGCCGCGGGGTGCGTTATCCCACAGCAGCTGGGGATGAGGATGTGTCCCCCCTGGTGCAGTGGGGTGCTGAGGGACACGGGCACTGGGAATTCTATGGAGATTCACCCCGTGGTTGTGAAATGGGCACCGCTCCTCCGCCCAGCTCCCTGCACGCCCCGTTCGGCTCAGTCTCTGAGCCGGATGATCCCGCTCGCCCACCACGTCAGCCCAGACACACCACCAGGTTCCTGGGAGCCTTGAGGGCCTGGCCGGAGAGTCAGCTCTTCCTACAAAATCTCCTACCTTCCTGCCAGGACCTGCTCGCAAAGAGGCGTCTGCGCTGCTGGGGACACGGATTGGCGCGTGGGCCTCGCTCCCCGTCCACGGTGGGGATGGGAAGCACGTCCTCGGCATGAGGGATAGCCCTAGCACTGGGGCTGCTCGGAAGGAGGTGCTGAGGAGGGAGCTCAGCCCCTGTTCTCCCGGTCAGGGACCTGCTCCCCAGGTGGGCACATGGTTGGCCAATGCCAACAGCCTGTATCAAAACCAGTGTGTCCAGTAGGAGCAGGGCAGTGATGGTGCCCCTGTACTGGGCACTGGTGAGACTGCAGCTTGAGCACTGGGTTCAGTTTTGGGTGCCATAGGATAAAAAAGACATTGAGGTGCTGGGGCGAGTTTGGAGAAGGGTATCAAAGCTGGGGAAGGGTCTGGAGAAATTGTCTGATGAGGAGCTGCTGAGGGACCTGGGCTTGGTTAGTCTGGAGAAGAGGAGGCTGAGGGGAGACCTTCTTGCTCTCTACAGCTTCCTGAAGGGAGGTTTTAGTGAGGTGGGTGTTGATCTCCCAGGTGACTGGTGATAGGACAAGAGGAAATGGGCTGAAGTTGCACCAGAGGAACTTTAGGTTGGATAGTAGGAAAAAAAAAATACTGAGTGAGGCCTTGGAACAGGGAGGGGGGAGTCACCATCCCTGGAGGGGTTCAGAAAACATCCAGATGTGGCACTTCAGGACATGGTTTACTGGTTCTGATAAGATTTAGTAGATGGTTGGACTTGATGATCTTGAAGGTCGTTTCCAACCTTAATGATTCTGTGATGATTCTACGATCCTAACAGGCAGCTCGTGCTTGGCTTGCTCCAAAGCGGGGCTGTTGTCAAGTCCATGCATGGGTGGTGGGGCTCAGCCCTGGAGAAGCTGGACATGGGGGTCTGTGATGTGACAGCATCACTCAGCCTTGATGTCTTCTTGGCAAATCTCTCCTCCCCTGCAGCGTGGGTGCTGTTAGCTACCCAAGGAGTAAGACACGTTCTCCTGCTCCCAGCTCTTGCCCAGCTCTGGCAAACAGGTGCTGGTGGAACCTGCTGGTTCACACGTTTGCTGTCATCTTCAGGATAGGGATTGCTCTTTATTTTTAGACTCGCAGAGGGACCAGCCGTGCAGGACTCTGAGCCTGGCTGGAGGACGTTTGGGCTCTTTAGCAGCAATAACAAAGAATGAATATTTATTGAATGCTTTGCTTTTCCATTTGTGCCTTTTCATCTCCAGAGCTCACAAACTGCTTTGAAGCCATCAATTAAGCTTCCTGTTGTCTGGTTTTAGGATCAGTGGGGGAGGAAACTGGAGCACGGGTAAGAATTATCTGAAGCCTTCTAATGCTATTAAACTTACTGAGTCACCTTGTTTTCAGGTGGTGAATGCAGGAGACCTCGGGTCTCATTTCTGTCTTGCTCCCAGAAACCCATGGAGGCAGTGGGAGCAGGAGGCTGTCGAGGGTGTTTTGGAAAGGTGCTGTTAAGCTGACAAAAATGTAGACAATTATCACTTCCGAGCTTTGAGGTCAGAAGGAATCCCCCTCCTGACTTGAGTCAGACTTATCATGGAGCTGTTGGCTGGCAAGACCTCTGGAGGTCAGGTGGTCCTACCTGCTGCTGGAGACAGGACTATGGGCAACACCAGGGCAGACCAGCCGGGGGCTTTGTCCCAAGGATGGAGACCTGGTGCAGCCTCTCTGGGTGTTGGAGCCAGTGTTGCATTACCCTCCTAATGAAGAAGCCGTTCCTAACGTCCTCTCTGAACTTCCCCAGCTACAAACCGTGGCTTTTGCCCCTCATTTTGCTGAGAAGGGGTTTTCTACATTTGCCTGTGTGACCCAAACTCCATCCCCTGGGAACCTTTCATCTAACAAACTCCTGGGCCCTCCTTTGATCTCATTCCCCTCCCAGTGTAAAGCGCAGTTTTGAAGCATTCCATGACTTGTACTGAAATTGAAGCTGCTTAGCAGGTGTCACGAGGTGGCTTTTATAGGTTGTGATGTGTGTAGGGGAAGGCTTGGATGGTCTTGTCTGTCCTCTGAAGATCTGATGATATCCTTTTTGTTGTTTTTTTTTTCCCCAGGGACCAGGATTCATTAAATTAATCCCGTGTTTTATCTGAACGTCGGCCCCTGTAGACAGAGCTGCATCCTCAGGCAGTGTGGGTGATGCTCGGTGTCAGTTAGCTCGTGGGGGTGAGGTGCCTGAGCAGGCCACTTGCAGGATGATGGTGAAAGTCTCGTGAGGCAGGTTGGATTTCATCACCTCCGTGAGTAAACCGGTGCTGTCTACACCGCACACCCGCATGTGGCTTGTAACGTGGCACAGAGGAATGTGAGCAGCCGTGGCAAAGTCGTTTGTGTGAGATAACGTCGCTAATTATAATTAAAGAGAGGGTGCTTGATATCTTTAGTGCAGCTTTAGGTACTGGGTCAAAATACCAACGCTTGGAGCTCCTGCTCCGTGGTAAACCCACCTGACACTGAAAATGTGGGGCCTGCAATTTCAGAGCAAGCTTTTGTTTGATCTTTTCTGTGATTCTTGTTACTGTGTAAACGCCACACACTCGAAGCCGAGATAAAATCAGTTCTAAGGTTTTTGGTGAGTGTGGGAAGGGTGGAGGAGGAAACAGAGAAACACGTTTGGGGAAGAGAAAGGGAGTCGTGTCGGCTGGAGCAGATGAGCCGCGTGGCACCGGGTGGCATCGTGTCAGTAACCGCGGCCTTCGTGCCAGTGCTGCATCGTGAGGGCATGGGGCAGAGTCCTTCTGGTGATGCCCAGGTGTAAACCCCGTCTCCCGGGCCAGGAGACCCAGCTCCCCTGCTGCCAGCTCATGCTTCCACTGCCTCCTGGGCTCTGGGTGTGGCCAAGGCCTCTCCACGTGCTTCTCCGTTGTCCTGGCCCCGTTTGGATTTCTCTTCAGCAGAGAACAGGCAGGTACTGGAGGATTCAGAGGGTCAGGTCCCCACTGTCAGGCACGACTCCTTTCCCTGCTCTGCTGCGTCACCACCCAACGTTGTCCCTTTGGGGACCAGAGGCCACACGTGACACTGAGGTGCCCCATCTGCAAGTGCTCATCTACTGCAACGAAAACCATCTTGTTGGTCTTCCACGGCCTTTCCTCCATTAGTAACCTGCCATGATGCCGTGGTCACCTTCCCCGGGGCAGACACAGGCACGAGAGAAGATGATTCAAGGGTGAGGTATGTCTTGCTTTGATTTCTGTGCTTGTTAAGTCAAGCAAAGCCTTTGGGCTTCCAGCAAACTGCTTGAGAAGCTCCGTACTGCTGAGCTCAGGTGTTCCACCTTCAGGAGCCGCAGCGCGGTGTTGTCTGGAGCCCACTGACAGGAGGAGTCAGCCCATGGTCTTTGCCATTTCTTGCTGTGCAAAGTCCACGAGGTGTTTG
Source organism: Megaceryle torquata (assembly GCA_024611175.1). Classification (NCBI taxonomy): domain Eukaryota; kingdom Metazoa; phylum Chordata; class Aves; order Coraciiformes; family Cerylidae; genus Megaceryle; species Megaceryle torquata. The sequence continues at coordinate 5,144 of JANIJG010021453.1, read as the reverse complement.
CTGACAGCCCCATCTGTCTCCACTGCCTGGAGACTCTGCTTTCTCACATTCCTGCCTTCCCCTTGCTGGGAGTGAGTGGTCCTTGGGAAATAGTTTTAACTGGTCACATCAATTGTTCCCTCCTTGCCCTTCCTTCCAGCTGCAGCAGCTGGTGCTTATCTCAGCAGCCTTGCCCAAAGCTGCAGTCTGAAGGAGCTCCGAGTGTCCTTGAGCTGGCCCTGCAGTGCTGGGTGTCTGGGTCCAGAGCAGAGTGTTGGAGACAGGGCTATGGCAGAAGACAGCTCCTTTCTGGATCCTCTCCTACACTACCCAACTGTTGGGCTCTTTCACTGTTGGGCTCTGTCACTTTGCCTGACAAAGTCCAAAGGCAGCAGCTTTCACAGCACTGTGGCCCTTCTGAAAACAAATCTCCATGAGGTACCAAAAGCTTCAGCCCAGCTCTTGCATCCCAACAAAACCCCCTGGTCCCTCCAAGTCTTCAAAGTACCTTCCTAGTTCGGGGCACTCTGCAGCTCTCTGCTGCCCTCCCCCTGCATCACCAGAAACAGGACTCGCCTGTCTCCGGCTGCTGGCTGCCCAGCTCACCTTGAGGGCTTCCCAGCCCCTGGGTCCCCTCCAGCAGCTCCCCTACCCCAGCAGAAGGGTAGGTGCCAGCAGCTCAGGCAGGTTCCTGCCCTGAGCCTCAGCCGGCTTTGCCCTCACTGCAGGGAACAGCCCGATGGGTTCTTGGCCGCTCCCCCAGTCCTCCAGTTCACCTTTCTGCTGGTTTTCAGACACACCCCTCTTTTTTTCCACACACCCCTCTGCTCCTCTCTGTACTGCTGCACTCTCTCCTCACACCTTTAGGTCGAGGTGAGGTGGGTTCACATAATGCTGTTGTTTTTTGATAGATGAGAGGGTGGGTGTGGTCTGGGGCTGCTGAGTGTGTCCTCACCATCTTCTTGTGGTTTTGTGGGACCAGCCCCACTGCTGCTTTTCCCCAGAAAGTGCTGTAAAGGCACCGTAAGGGCCGGACTGTGCAGCACAGTAACTGTGATGGGGAGACTTTGCTGCCTACCCAAGGATACATTTGCCCCCCTTGGCACTGCTCGGACCATCTGTCGATACTTCTTCATCCAGGACTTGTTTGAATGGTGTTTATCAGCTGGTAGTTCTTACGTCCATGCCCAGACTTTTGTTTCTCCTAAAACATTGAGCCTGAGCTTCGCTTTGAATGGTATTTCCATGGGCTGGGAAACTGTAAGAATTTTGCCTTGCTAACTGAATTCAACAATGCTTTAAGTTTTCCGACGCGGAGCTGGACGTCCCTGCTGGCGGGAGAACCAAGATATTGTTTCCTCCCAGCATGGGGCATTCACCAGATGGCAGAGCAGTGTTTTCAATCAGAACTGTAACTCCAAAGAAAAGAAATGCCTAAAAGAGCCTGAAAGGGAGGAAACTAAAACTCATCAGGCTCTTGGCTATCTGCAAAATAACCACCCCATGGTCTTTTTATCTGACAGTCTGGAAACCTGAAGCTCACGGGGCTTTATCTCACTGACACCAAGTCCTCTGTAAACTACTCTGGCACTGCTCTTGTTTTAAAAGAAGAAAGGACCTTAAAAGGAGACCAAATATACATTAATCTCTAACGAAATCAGCGTTCCACTACTAGAATGGTCTAGAATTGAGCCTTCTTTTCAGCGTAGACCCAACTCAGCCGCGTGTAGGATGCAGCACAGTTCTGGCAGTCACTGAATGAGTAAAAGCTTCTCTAGAAAGTGGGTTTGTTTTCTGCCTCTGATCGTTCTAAGGACGCCACTGGTCATAGGCAGCAACTGGCTGGAGCCTTTTCCTTGAACAGTCCGTGACTTACAGTAAGAGACTGTTCCCTGAGCTGGGATGAGAACTGCTGAGGGCAAAAGGACATGTGTGGACCATGTCAGTGGGTCAAACGTAAGGCAATAAGGTGCTGTCAGGAACAGATTTAGCATCTGAGCATCAAAAAGTTGACGTGAGCAGGTAACTGTTCAAATGCACAATCCTCGTACCTCAGCTGAGCGGGAGACGTGGAGTCGTCAGGGGAAGAAGGGTCGGGGCTGTATCAGAAAGTGTCTTTTTTTGATCTTCTTGTGGCACTTCTATGGAGATCTAAGTGATGCTGAAAAAAAGTCTGAAAGAGGGTAGTAAAAGCCTGTCACTTAACTGTCTTGCATTTGGAAGTCACGAGGGATGTGGCTGCCCCACTCCTCTGGAAATGAGACTGGTGTGGGTGACAGAACCTGGGCCTGGGTATGCTGGTAATCGATGCTAATTTCAATTTCAGGCCAGGAAGATCCAAACCCGAGATGCTTTAGATGTGTGACCTGCCCTTATATGGGTGAAAATGGTTCTTCCAAGGCTCAGCCTTTCCTCCTGCTCCCTGCCAGGTCTGTAATGTCCGAGAACCCTCTCGGGCCGTGGGAAGGGCTTGCTGCTGGGGCAGAATAGAAGGGTAGGGGTTGGAGGGGACCCCTGGAGATCATTGAGTCCAACCCCCCTGCCAGAGCAGGGTCACCCAGGGCATGTAGGGCTAGGTCAAGGTTAAGACTCTAGTGCATCTACAGGGGGGAAAAATGACTTTCTGGAGAGGCAAATCCTTTGGATCTGGGAGGAAACGAAGCCTGACTGCCGCAGGTCGCAGGTCAGATTCGGGGCTTTTGTGCCCTGACACCCGCCTAACCCCTGGCACTAACCTCAGCCAGGCCAGAGACTTTCAACCTCGGGTCTGTGGCTTAACCGTGGGATCCCCACCAGATGCTACGAGAGGAGGGGGCTGAGGAAGAGGCGGACGCCGCTCGGGAGGCGTTCGCGGGCTGTTTGCATTCTCGGCGGCAGCCTGCGAAGGCGGGGGGGTGGGAGGGTGCTGCACCCCTCTGATGTGGTGTTTTTGTCACGTCGGAGGTCAGCTCTGGGGGTGCAGGAAGGGGGGGATAAGATGGGAAGCGTCCGTTTTGCGCTTCTCATCAGCGCGCCTCGTGTTGCCTTTGTCCGCAGAGCAGGAGGGCGGCTCCGCGGGGCCTCGGCGGGTCGCAGTGTCGGCAGAGCTCTTCTGGCAGCGCCGAACCCGCCGCCATTTCCCGCTTTCCCGCCCCGGCGGCTCTCCCCCTCAACCACCACTTTTCATGGGTTTATACTTCTTTTGAAGCCGACTTTTTCTCAGAAACCTCTCGGTAATCCCCTGTGTAGAGTTTACTCCGTCCGATGGCCGTTTTAAGCAAACTTTAGCATTTTTAATCTCCTCGTAGCGTTGGTAGTTTTGGGGAAAAACATCCTCCCACACCAGCCGTTGTTGTTGGCCCACTCGCGTGGTCCTGCCATGTCACTCGGGCCACCTTTTCACCGGCTGGGCTGTATCCAAGCCCCAGAAGGGATCCGGAGCTAACGGCCTGGGGAGTTAGAGGCCTTTTGCGGATGGTCGGGATTATTCGGGTTATTCGCATTATTCGGGTTATTCGCATCACGGCAGGGCCTGGAGTTGCCTGGGGGGACCAGACCCCTCAGGTGAGGGGGTGCGTTGGGAGGGGTGGCTGTCAGAGGGGGAATCATTCGGGTTCTCCCCCGCAGGGCTCTCCGTGACCCGGTTTTTAGAACAATACCCTCGGGCCCGGAGGGTGAGGGGCTTTCCCGGCCACCTCGGTAATTTGGGGTGGGGGGGTGGTGTTGACTCCCCGGAGCAGCGGTGCAGGGGAGCTGCTCGCCGGGGATATCCCCGGTGCTGCCCCCCGGGAAGTGCCGGTTCCGGCGGGTGTCCCACCCCCCCCCCCCCCACCTCCCCCCCAACCCTCCCCGGCTCCCGGGAGGCGGTGGCGGCGGCCCCGCCCCGCCCGCCCGTTCCCGCCAGCGGCGGCCAATGGGCGCGCGCCCGCCGCGCACGGGGCTTTTCCGCGCCAAACTCCAAAGCCCGGGGAGAGAAGGGGCGGCGGCGGGCGTAGCGCGGTACTGCACCGGCCTTCAGCACCGTCACGCCGGTGAGTCCCGCCGGGCTGACCCCAGCCCGACGTGGGATGGGGAGCGGTCGCCGGCACTGGAAAGGGGAGGATGGCGGCGATGGGGGGGGCGGTTCGGGGAGCGACGTCCGATCCGGTGACAGCTGCCGGGGCACGGTGCGCGGGTCCGCTGCTTCCCCCCCCTCCCGCCTCAGCGACTCGGGGGGGGAGGGGGGGTGTGTGTGTGCGTGCGTGTCTCCCCGGGTTGGGGGTCCCCTCCGGGGCGGGTCAGCGCTCCAATGCCGGTTGGCGGGACGCGTCGTTCGTGGGCTGTAGCAGCTGGACCGACTCCCCGACCCCGAAAGGGGACCGCGGCAGGGCAGGGGAGGGGGGCACGGGGGGTGACCAGGTAGGATAGTGATCGGCGGGGCCGGGAAGGGGCGCGGTTCGGCATCGCCTTGCTTGGTTTCCGGGGCTGACGCGGCCGGGTCCGTTGTCGGCCGGGCCGGGTCTGGTGGCGGACGAGGGCCGCTGACACTCTCGTTTTTTTTTTTTTTTTACGCTGTTGGAACAAAATCGACACCCCCCCTACTCTCCCCGAGTGAGCGTGCTGGTTGTGGGGCTGCGGCCGCCGGTGCCCCCCGCGGTGCTATGGGCAGCCCCGGTGTCCCCGTTGCCCACCCCTCCCCCGCGCGTGGAGGTCCCATGGGAGGGAGGGGGCCGGCGGTTGGTGACGGCCCCTTTAAGACCGCTCGTTCCCCCCCCCCCAGCTCCTCTCCCCCCTGCTCAAGCCTCGCTGTTATTTGCATGATCTCGCGAGATTTCTCCTTGCGGGTTGCGGAGGGAGCGTTTCAATTGTGGCGCGAGATACAGTTGGCGCGCGGCGCCTGCCCGCGAGGCGGCAGAGAGGCAGGGGCGCAACCAAAGCCGTTAAGCGGGCGGGGTGCGGACGGAGTGAAACCTCCAATAACCAATCGTTGCTGGAACCGGCCGGGTGATGAACCAATAGGAGGGAGAGGATTGAGAAAGGTGGGCGGAGCCTATTCCCGCGGTAGGTTGCGCGGGGTCCCATTGATACGGTGAAACCCGGTGGCGGGGGGGCGTGGGGCTCGGGGCGTGTGGGGGGGGTGGGGGGTGGTGGGATGGGTTGGGGGGAGTCTCATCCTCTGCTGAGGATCATGGAGGTTGTGATGAGTT
>JANIJG010021452.1:27015-69727 GCA_024611175.1 Megaceryle torquata | reverse complement strand
ACAAACTACCAAAAAAAATTTCCAAACTAAACAAAACAAGAAAAAAAACAACCAAACAAACAAACAAAAAGGCCAAACTAAAACTCTCAGAACATTCAAATCATTGAGTAGAAATTGAGGCATGCGTTGCTTATCTGTGGATTTATTTTCCTACTTTCACTAAAATTCTGCCCAGAAATGCTTGGAACTGCTGATATCTGTCCAGATTTGTATATACCTGTAACAACCTAAGAGCCTATGTGTAAAAAACAGCAGTAAAGAAACTGAAGATCCTTGTATTTGATAGGTGTTCTAACATGATTTTGAGGTTATTCTCTCAGTAAAAAAATAATTACATTGCACCCTAGAGTCAGGTAAATAGACAATTCAACTAAACTGATTTTGAGAACTTAGCTGCTTTGCAGCATATTGTATCACAATATTCTGCTGCTGGCTTACCTCGGGTTCTCTTGCTGCCACAATTAGTTTTCTAATATTGCTTGGCCAGTTATGCAGGCAATGTCTACAAATCTTATGTATGAGTTTCATTAACATAGTATGGAAGTGGGACTTAATCCACATACCCATCACTCTGCTGTATATCTGAAATATGATATGGGAAAATAAAATATTTTCCTGTAGACAAAGGAGGGCAGGACTGTTCATGAGTCTGAATCTTGGGAACTAATCATACTCATACAGCCACTGAGTTTCAGCCAAATGCTCACAGTTCACCACTAAGAAGTAGTAAGGAATAGCTTCGTTAACCACATCCCTGATCTAAGTAAGTGAGGGGGCATTTGAATGGCATTCAGTACTGCTTAATTAAATATCTCTCAGGGAATCACTTTAATTCTAGCTAACAAGTTTTGTTTTTGTTTTTGTTTTTTTTTTTAAAAAGTTCCAAAACTCAACAGTGATTGAAACTACAGGGTTTTTTTCTTTCTTTCTTTTTTATGCAATCTAATGCAGGGATTGATATCTATGTGGTTTTTCCTACTGTTTCCCACACCTCTCCCACATGAACTAATTGGTACATCTGTTCCTCACAGTGGTTAAGGAAGCAAGTCAAAGAAAAAGTTGATTTTTCTACAAGTAGACATAATGTACAGAACTAATTTTTGGCACCAGATGTGGACCACTATGCCTTAAAATGATTGCTATTATTATTATGATCAATTAATTCTCCATTGTTGGAACCCAAATACCCTCACTCAAATTCAGTTCAAGGAGGCGTTATCTTCATGTATCCTTCTTTTCTTCTTGGATGGTATGATACACTGGGTCAGGATTGTTGCATTCCAGTGGATATGGTCATGAATGACTAAAGATGTCAAACAACAGCCATCCAGGTATTTCAATGGCAAAATGTTTCCTTAAATGAGTTTTATTTTTATTATTTTTCAGTTTTTAACTTTTTTTTTTTTATAGTTATAAAGAAACCATTCTGTTTAATCTACAATATTTTAAGTCTGTTCTCTACGATGTCATTAAATATAGAATCACTGCACTCAACCACACATGCACATTTTATATTTCTGAGATAGAAATGCCAGGCTCTTCCAGGGGGAAGAAAATAAAAGAAGGAGGGATTGGTGATCTGCATAGTCTCATGAACTTGTGTGATACTCCAGAACTCCAGAAGAAAGTGTAACTTTTCATCAGAAGCAGAAATATTCTGGTGATATTTTGGCCTTCTACCTTCTTTTCCAGAACAGTCTGTAACACAGTAAGAAACAAAATGTTCTCCTAGAATATGAAGCAAACAGAAAAATCAGAGAAAAAACATATAATGCAAGAAAGGTTTTTTAGATGACTGCTATTTTTTTTGAAACTGAAGTTCCTAGGAACTCTTAGTGATCCTATCCTTTCTCTCAGCTCCTTGAAAAACCACCCCCCTCCTCCTCCATGAAACCTCACAAAACTGAGGGGAAAAAAAAAAAAAAAAAAAAAAAGATTACACAAACTGCTTTAAATGAAGGTGCACTGGCTGTCTGTAGCTTTACTTTAGTATCTTTTAAGTCTGATATGAGAACAAAGCAACATATGGCTTGTTTCTCACTTTCCCACAATTCCTTGGCTTTTCCAGATGCTTCCAAAAGACAAAGGAAGAAGTTATATCTAAGTGTTACTATAAAACTACACAAAGTGTAGCTCACTTTCACTGTTTTAATGTTATTTCATTATATCTTGAATAGTCAACATCAATATTTCCAGTGCAGAACAAGTAATCATATTTTCTTAGTGATGCCTGAATTGTCTTCTACATGACTTCCTCATAGTTAGGCTTAGAGAAAGACGTCTTTTGGATACAATATGGGATTTATTCCTAAAGCAGATGATACTTCTTTTCCATTTGAATGTACCTGTTGTTAGCAGTCATGATTTCACAAGAAAAGATAATCCCAAAGATATCTTAAACCAGACCACAGAGAGGTCTGAAGGTGAGTTCTAATTCCTGAAAAATCTTACATTGGCCTTCAAAATGAAAATAAATGTGATCACAGATTTTGCTTGCTAAGCCAGCAGCTATGCTTGGAGGAAATTTTATTCCTTTATGAACACTGACTTCATGCCTACACAGAGACAACTATAGCAAGCTCCCTAACAATTCATTAATGAGCAATACAATATCATAACACCAAAACCCATATTCAAGGAAAGTGGTACAGCATTCTCACCTAATAATAGTGGGAAAGATTTCCATGTATGGCCGTGTATCATGGTATCCAGAACAATAAGGACTGCAAAGCAACCGGATGCTGACATTTTGGTGACAAAACTCTATAGTGTCCAGTTAGGAAGAAAGAAAATGCTTCAACATCCTTCCCAGAAGGTTCCGTATTTTAAGGTCCACACAGTAATTAAACAAAACAAAACAATAAATAAAACTATGTTCTTATTTATAACCCTTTATACCAGTAAATTCAAATTAAACTATGAACACCATGGAGTCAGCTGAAATGTATTAAGGAGCAAAATTGCTAAAAATATTTAGTGTGAACATGGTTATCATCCACTTTATACCATTATATGAGAGGCCTAAGAAGTCGTGGCTTGTTTCCATTTGATGTGCGACTGACAGCTTTCAGTGACAGAAGATGGACACAATCCCTTCATTCTGTTTTTGTAAAGTCTAAGTTTGAGGATTTGTTAAGGTGATAGCAAATCTTTTTAAAACCTCCAAGTTCTTGGTAACATCTTACCTTTTCAAGTTGTCTTGGCACTAGATTAGGTTGGTTCTTCTTTGCTGCACTGTACTTAAACTTAAGCACCTTTTCATGGGAAAGGAATGCAAAAGCAGGTTAACAACAGTTTTGAAACAAAGAGTTTTACAGGTGAGGATAAAATACAATAAAAATATAAAACACTTCTAGGTCAAAAAAATATGCTTCAGCAACATCAATAAAAATCAAACATTAACCTTACCTGATTACTGTGAAGGTAGCTGAAGTTCTATAAATTTAAGATGGTACAGTGAATGTTGCCTTTTAACATTCTGATGTGCACATGCACTAATGCTTTCAACATGAGAAATAAACATGAATTAGAGATCTGTGTGCAGCTTCAGGGCTACAATCCTGTTGGAATACCAAAGACATGTTGGCGTGGTCTCTTGACTAGCGTGTGGCAATGATGAGATACAGATTCTTTAAGAAAGACAGGATGGGAGGAAGGGGAGATGAAGTAGCTTTTTATGTGAGAAAACAGCTGGAATGTATGGAGCTCTGCCTGGGAATGGATGATGAGCCAGCTGAGTGCTTATGGGTAAAGATTAAAAAGGCACGTAGGTGTGATGCTGTAGTGGGTGTCTACTACAGGCTGCCTGACCAGAAAGAACAAGTGGATGAGACCCTGTATACTGCAGACAGGAGCATTCTCACACTTGCAGGTCATTGTCCTCATGGGGTTCTTCAACCAACCCCATTTCTACTAGAGGGACAATACAGCAGGGCATAAGCAAACCAGGAGGTTCCTGGAGTGTGCTGATGACAACTTCATCACCCAGGTGATAACAGCAGCCAACAATGACAGGTAATCTTCTGGGCCTCAAACTCACCAACAACAAAGGGCTCATTGGATATGTGAAGGTCAGAGACAGCCTTGATTGCAAGTGACCATGAGACAGTAGAGTTCAGGATCATGAGAGGAGAGAGGAAGGAGAAAAGCAAGCTCACAACCCTGGACTTCAGGAAAGCAGACTTTGTCCTTTTCAAAGATCCTATTGGTAGAATGCCATGGGATAGACACCAGAATGAAGAAGGGCTGAAGAAACTTGGTTAGTATTCAAGGATAACTTCTTACAAGCTCAAATGAGTTCCATCCCAGTGAACAGGAAGTCAGGTGAAAATACCAAAAGGCCTGTGTGGATCAACAAACTCCAAACTCAGACGCTGAAAAGAAACAGATAGATGACACAAGTGAGGACATGTAACTTAGGACCAGTATAGAGACACTGAGTATCCAAGGGTGGAGTTAGGAAAGTCAAATCCCAACTGGATATTAATCTTGCCAGGGATGTCAAAGACAACAAGAAAGACTTCTGTAAGTTCATAGGTGACAACAAGAAAACTAGTAAAAAGATATTTTGGGGGACCCAATTACATAGGAATGGAAAAAGCTGAGGTAAAGCTGAGGTAAAGCTGAGGTAAAGCTGAGGTACTGCATGCTTTCTTTGCATCAGTTTTACTAGATAGACCCGTCTTGAGAATTTTCAGGTCCCAGAGACCAAAGGAAAAGGCAGAAGCAAGGAAAAGATAATGGTGTTAGAAGCTGTTGGTGGAGTACTGTTCCCAGGTCAGAGAATACTTAAGCAAGATGGACATGTAAATCCATGGGCCCTGATGAGATACACTCGCAAATGTTGAGGTCACTGACAGATGTCATTGTAAGACCATTCTTGAAAATCTTTGATCAGTTTTGGCGAGTGGGAGAAATGTCTGAAGACTGGAGGAAAGGAAATGTCACTCCTGTTTTCAAGGAAGTCAAGGAGGACAGGCTGGACAGCCTCACTTTGATCTCTGGGAAAATAATGGAGCAGCTAATCCTGGAAAATATTTCCAGACATGTGAAAGACAAGAAAATCACCAGGTGTCATCAGCATGGATTTACCAAAGGAAAGGCATGCTTGACCAGTTTGATAACCTTCTGTGACAGAATGACTGGCTTGGTAGATGAGGAGAGACAGATGGATATTTTCAACCCAGACTTGAGTAAGCCTTTCAACACTGTCATCCCTAAGGTCCTTATAGAGAAAGTAATGAAGTTCAGGCTAGATGAACTGAATGAGTGAGGTGTATTGAAGACTGGCTGAATGGCATAGCCCAGAGGGCAGTGGTCACTGACTTGTTGGAAGCTGGTCATTTGTGGTTTACCTCAAGGGTCAGTACTGAGTCCAATCCTGTTTAACAACTTCATTAATGATCTGAATAATGGGGCAATGTATAGCTTCAGTAAGTTTGCTGATGACACAAAACTAGGAGGAGTGGCTGAGATGCCAGAGGGTTGTGTTGTCATCCAGAAAGACCTCCACAGGCAGGAGAAATGGTGTGAAAGAAACCTCATGAAGTTCAACAAGGGTCAAGGCAAAGTCCTTCACACAGGGAGGAAATATCTCATGCATCAATATATGCTGTGGCCTGCATGGCTGGAGGGCAGTTTTGCATAAAAATACCCTGGGGGTCCTAGTGGACAAGTAGAACACAAGCCAGCAGTGTGATCTCACAGCAAAAGAAAAAAAAAGGCCAGTTGTATCCTAACATTTCTATTAGGTCAAAGGAGGTCATCCTTCCCCTTTACTCAGTACTGGAGCTATTGGAAAGAGTCCAGTGAGTGGCCATGAAGGTTATTAAAGGACTGGAGCACCTTTCATACAAGGCCAGACTGAAAGAGCTGGGACTATTTAGCCTGAGCAAGAGGAGGCTTGGAGGAGGAATCACACCAATATCTATAATTACCTGAAGTGAGGGTGTAAAGAAGACAGAGCCATGCTCTTTTAAGTGGTGCCCAGTGACAGGACAAGACACAATTGGCATGAACTATAACACAGGTCATTCTGTTTGAACATCAAGAAACATTTTACAGTGAGAGTGACTGAGCATGGGCACAAGTTGTCAAGGGATTTTGTGGAGCCTCCAACCTTGGAGATACTCAAAAGCCATATGGATATGGTCTCAGGCAACCAGCTTTACGTAGCCCTACTTGACCAGAGGATGGACAAGATGATCTCCAGAGGTCCCTTCCAACCTAAAGCATTCTGTGACTCTGTGAACACAGGCAATATGGCACATTGGTTTTTTCTTTTTTAAGAGCGCGTACAGATCAATGATAGACCTGACATAAGAATGTACAATTTAATGAAATTAAAGGATTGCATCATGTTTCCCTGTGTCTGAATCACCAAAGAGTTAAATTAAGTGAACTTTGATTCTGAAATCTTAAGTTTCTTTGACTCAAATAGAAAGACTGTACGTGTGAAAAAGACCCAAATTATGTATTTGGATAAATGTTGAGTTTTAATGATGTAAATGTTAAGTGCAAAATTATGCATAGTAAAATAATGCTGTGTCAATGCACTGAAATGATCATTTATACAGCATAGCAAAACTCAGTGCTTTCATGCCTTCAAACACCTATATTCTAGTTATACTTAAAGGGGTCATCTGAAACTGAGAGAACAGCTGACTTTTCAGAAGACAAAAGGCAAAATGCTTCATATGAAAAATAGCTGTCCCTGAAATTTTAGTAGAATTAATAATTTAATATTAGGAGGAAAGACTCGATAGTGTTTTCATCCCTGAGAATGCTAGGGTTACTCAAGTGTTCTATAAGCTGCACCAAACAACATCCTATATTGCATGATCATCAACAAACCACATGTGTCAGAAACTGGAAGAACTTGCACTGCACACCACTTTGTGAGCATGGAACATAATATAGGAATGACAGTTTTGATGTGAAAACTGATGTTATCCCTGTCTCTTGACTCCAAAATGGCCAATAGTCAATATTTGGTGGAGAAGGATTATCAAGGGTAAAGTTGTTTTTGTAGTATACCTAGACCTTTGTATAAAACACCTTCTACTGGAGCATCTAATCACCTCTAATAACTTTTAAATCCTTATGAAATGCTGTCATTCTCAATGTCCATACTAATGATTTCTACAGTTTAGTTAAGCATTACATGAAACATACTTTTTGGTTGTCCTGGGTTAGTGTCTAATAATGTTATCAAATGCCTTCAGCTCTTCCTCAGTGAGGAACACTGAGTAATCATACACAGCTCTGATCTCTGGCTGAAGATCAGAGAGATTGAATATTGAATAATGCAGGGAGGAACTAAATGCTTCTCCCTTGCTTATTTTGTTGAGAAACTTAGAAAAGTCTTGAAAGGCCATTCAGTCCTTAATTTAGAAATCAAAGAGCCATCACATTCTGCAGTTTAACTTTGTTGAACTTGTTTGCAATTATTTGGGAAGGGAAGCTAAGGATAGAAACATCTGTGCACATCTGTATGTGCTTTAAGTGGGTAGTATAGAAAAGCTCTTTCTTACAAACAAAGAAGAAAAAACAAGTTCCAAAAGTGAAGAAGTTGTTTGTTTGTTTGTTTAATTGAGCTCCTGACTTTAAAAGCAAGAGAGAGAAGTAAATAGTTGGGATCAATCCTCCTGCCTTTTTAGAAATAAGGTTATGAAGACTTCCAGAAGCTATTTTCCCCTGACACTAGTTCTGAAAAAGCCTGTCTAAAAAAACCTACACCGATTAAAATTGAGAGAATTTTTTTTTTTTTTCACAATATCAATTAACTTATAGCATGGAGGCTACAAACAGTAAATAGCTGTGAGTGTGAGTATGTATACTCATGTAACTGGTTCTTTCTGTTGCAGAAGAATGGGCTAAAATATAACTCCTATTTGCAAAGAGACAGTGATACTACATGATGTTTTGTAAAGACCAAAAAATGATCTCGAAATAGAACACTAGGTCAAATGATACAATGTACAAGACTTTGAAAGAATTATACATAGAAAATTATTTCTGTAGTGTGTAGCTCAAAGTGCCGAAGGTTCGTAGAAAGTAGTTCATTATCCTGTTGACTCTGAGTTCTCATCTATATGTTATCCTTAGTGTTCTCTAGCTGTCTTTGGGGTAAAAATAAACCACCTTATTTTATATAAATCAAGTCAGCCACTTATCATAATCCTGACATAAAGATATCTTGTGCAACAAATGTAGAGTCTGCTGCTTTTTTAAAGTATAAAAAAGCTTTGTTATTTAGAATATGAGCAGCAATGTGAAAGGAATTAAAAGCAGATATAGGATTTTAAAAAATCAGGAAGTCAATAAAGTTTTGAACATTAAATAGTCTTGAATTGTCAGTAATTAAATGATTCTGGTCTATACAGCCATGTCCTCTTCATTAACTAATTCTTCCTCAATGCCTAGTCTACAGCTTATCTTCTCCTACCATAGGTCTCACCTATTTCACCTGTCATATTTCCCTCTTCTTTTCCCCTTTACTTCCAAACTCAACTCCCTTCTTCCTCCTGTGTAGACTGATTTTGAATGTGTGGAGTCACTGAGAGACTTGCTGGAACAGACTTGCGTGTTGTTGCGTAAAAACAGAATCCACTTTCACTGCCTCCATTAACCATTAGTTGTCTGTACCACCATATTCATCTGTAGTCCCTTTGCATTGATTCTCATAAACTGATACCTCTTCTTAACTTTCAAGCACAATCTACCTTACTTTTTGACAATTAGTCCTTTTATAGTATAATACTGTAATATGGCAGTTGCAGTATGTCAGTTTTAATAGAGACAGTATGGATATAATTTCAGAGGAGTAATAGGAATGGTTCCTCGGTCATGGCTAATAGCTCACCACAACACAATACAGTGGAATTATAAGGACAAGTGATTTAGTTATGTTCATGACACTTCTGACTAATTTGTATCAACTGGTTTGGCTGTAACAGTAACACACTTAAGTCATCCTGGCATCTCTTTGGCCAGTTTACATGACCAGGAAGATAAAAGATGAAAAATGTCTCACTTTCTCTAAGCTGAGACTGCTTAAGGTACAGTATTCATTGTTAAAACTGGACAAAATCATTAATAGCCCTTCATTAATTTCATGATGAATGAAGAATGTTAGAAAGGACAGAATGAAATCTAAGACTAATTAATCTGTTAGTATTATCTTTAAACATTACTACTACCAGAGTAATTCACTACAGGAGAATTGATTTGAAAGTTTGTTGAAATAAGCTTGTTGAACTTTTGAAAAAATTCTGCTTAAACTTTTCACAATGAAAAAATTTTCATGTTAAAATTTCAATTTTACCACAAAAATTCACATTTGTTTTAGGGAATTTAGAATATAATATTTTATCTTTGGACACATGGATCTGATTCTTGACATTTTGATTTGTAAAAAGAAAATTTTAAAATGTTCTGTATTTTTTTTTCAGTATTTGTTTGTCCCTGTGTTAGTCACTACAGAAACATGTAGCATCTTTAGTTAGGATGGCTCATAGCCCTTTTCTACACAGAGAAATCACTGATTGAATTATATCTCCCACAAAGTTCTTCAGTTTACCCTCTGAATGCATGACTAAAGCTCCTAGAGCAGACTATCCTCTGAGAGTTGAAGCTTACCCAGCATTTGGAGTTCATAGTGCATATGGAATTATAATAAATCCTCATGCTATTCAGGCTTACATCACACTGAGAAGAAAGCAAGCATCCAACAGCGGCTTGATGAATAAAAAGAAAACATTGTAATTGCAATAGTCATATTCATGAATTCTCTCACTTTGGGATTTGGTTAATGTTTCAAAACATCTTCTCTCTATTGGATTTTTTTTTTTTTTTCTGTACAGTCATATCCCTAATGGAACTGTGACAGTGACTAAGACTGAGCTGCTGGACAGCTGGAAATCCCATAGAAATAGCTGTTGCTTCTGCTCACTTCAGTTTACATGCATGCATTATCTTTCTGTCCAGGCTATCCCAGACAGCTGCCCCACAATTTATTTAAGTAATATGTTATTAGGTATGATTATAAAAGCTAAAACTAGCATGTTGCTAATGGGAAAAAAATTGTAAGCTTCCAGTACAGGGGGAAATTTTGATACTTTGCCAATTCATTCTAATTTGGCGTGAAAATAAGAGTTGAAATAATTATTTTCCTTTGGGAAAAAAACAAAATAAAACAAAAACTTGGTTCCTTTCTACCTGTAATATTATATTTAAGGGTGATAAAAAACTTCATAGATCAAATGTCCTTAATTATGAAATATACCCTAAAGCTTCTCTTTCTAGGAAGGTGGAAATTTTGCAGTTCTTGCAGAACTGAGTAACCAGCTTTGCAGCAGGGCAGAAAACTTACTGGAGAATTTTACTGCATCTCCTCTATTGTTCTTATTTTTCACTGTAACTAAGGTGATAAAAAAATGTATCTTCTTCAGGATATCCATGTATTTAAAAGAAGATTTCTGACATCATTGAGAGTCAAATTGACAAGCTATAGTGAGGTTTACATCTTGGCTTCTCCTCTGACATATATTATCTCAAGAGAGCTTCTTTCAGGATCAGGTTGTTCTGGTATAGCAGCTCCAAGAACAGCACTTCTGAGGATCCCACTTTGGCATGTAGCAGGTCTCACAGACAGTCTAGAGCTATGAACCATAGTACCCAGGTAAGCTTGCATGGCTAGCAGACTTATCACTGGACTGTGTTTGAATATATCAGGACCATCTTAGCAACAGAGGTGCCCCAATAAGGTCATATAAAAAGTACACAACCAAGAGTTAATGGAAAGTATTATCCTCTTAACATATTTTTACTTGTGGTTCTTTACCTGGTTTGTCTTATAAAGATTTTTGTTAACTGTTATATAGGAAATATTTTGTCAATAGCCTGGGGGAACAATAAAAAGAATAACAATGTGTAATAATATATCTATTTGTTCAACGAGAAAGTGAAAGACCACAAATCAAACAGATCTAGAAAAATAATAACCAGAGTAGAGAGAAGGAATATGAAAATCAAGAGCATGATTATGTTGTGTCAAACCCTGAGAAGACACATCTCTGAATAAGCAGATTACTTGAATTACCACAAAAGAGCAAAATCTGAAAAATTACCAGAGGAGTGTTCAAGAGTTGAGCAGAGAAATGTTTAGCAGAAAAATAGAGTTACGAAGCCCATAATATACTTGTGGAAGTTTACACTGCCAAAATAAATTTAAAAAAATGTATCTATGGTAACATTACAGTTAGAACTTTCTTACCCTTCACTCAGGCTCAACAAGTATCTCTCCTACTAAAGGAGAGGAAGAGAGACCTGAAAATGGCAAACATGTTAAGTCAGAATAACTTTGTAATGGACTTCCCAGAGCCATCAGGAAGAGATAGACAGAATAATGTTTTTTTTAATAAAATTTGCTAGTTTTGAACCTTTTTTTTTTTTTTTTTTTTTTAGTACCGGTGCTTAGAAAGCATTCAGTCACCATCAGCTATGGGGTTTTCACTGTTTGATAGTATATTGTGAATGTCATCCCAAGGCCAGTTTTGCAATCTTCATTCAGTGAGCTGTCACATACAGTCCAGGTCCTGGCTTATGAAACGTGTCTTTATTGTGCCTGGTGCCTTAACCTGCAAGGTGCCTTAGATGCATCCATATGGTCATTTGATAGCTGGATCATGAAGTACATTGTGACTAGCTATTCTCAGTGTTTGTATCAACAGCAAAGCAGAAATAAACACAGTGATTACAAAAGGAAAAAAAATTACTTGTTTAATTGCCCAGTTAGAACAAAGTTGGGACAATAACAGACCAGCTGTTTGGCATACTTTCTGGGATTCAGAATTACTAACAGAGACCTAAGCACTTGTGTGTCCATTTGTGAAAATTAGCTTGGCTGCTTGTGCCACAGCCCTATAGCTGCCAGCATTTGTATGCTTTTTATGCTGGGAAGAGTGCCAGCTTGCCTATACATGCTAGATGAGCAAAGGCAGTGAGCACATTCAGGGGAATGACCAGGGAGAAGGCATTTTCATTTATTTACTGTTAACACTGAAAAGCAACAAGGAGTGAAATATATCCACTACCACGAGCATGAAAGGGATGGTACCCTGGGAATGACATCAGGCAGCAAGCAAAACACTAGTTTCCAGCCTGATGCCTTTTATGTTACGCGCTGCATTTCAACGTTTCAAAGTAAATTAAAAAAAAAAAAAAGAAGACTCCTCTTTAGGCACCTGTAATGTACCTCCTAATAGTAAAACTTATCTCTCCAACAAAGTAAAATGAATGGATTTAGTAAAGAAGCAAAATATATACAGTAGATATTAGCTGTCTACTTAGTCTGACAGCTCCCTTTAAAGAAAGCAGTTAAATCTGATTTCAGATAGGTGATATTTATGCTAAAATATTTGTGAAACTTCCACAATTAAAGCATTTTATTTTAAAAGTGAAGTCCTTGATATGATCCCTACAGCTCTGTTTTCATTATGGCATGCAAAAGAGCTAGGAATTCATCTAACATCCTCTTGAAGTAGCTTCCTCTATATGACTGCATTTTAATTCCTTCTCATCTGGTAGTATTGATGGATATATTAATAACAGTTGTCTCTCTTACAGTGTGTTTCTGTCTATGTCTGGCCTATATGCATTATTTTCCTACAACCCCACTTGAGGAGACGTGCCATGCCTTTAGATCAGCAGAAAAAACTTTTCATTTCATATTTGATTTGAACACATAGTACCATTATATGTAGTTGAATTTTACAGAGAACTAGACAGACATTTGGGCCAAGAGATAAAAATCCCAGCCTTAAAATCAAGAGTTCAACTTGAATAGATCCACAAGACTAGTGGATATATTATTCATATAGAAAATAATGCATTGTGTAACAAGAGGTAGGGTAGAAACAAATATAACATTTAAGTGTAAAAATATTCATTAATTAATATTTTCAATTACTAAAACTTTCATGTGGTAAAAGAGGTACTTATGAGTGGAGGGCTCTAAAAGTATTTCAGACAAGAATGTTAACATATATCGTAAGTAGTGTACTGGTTTCTGACAATCTGGTGCAGTATACCATCCAAACTGAGAAGTATATATACATATACGTAGCGACTAGTCAGTTTGTGATTGTTTGAGATGTTTTCTATTCTTTTTTGATGGAAAACGAAAACTGTCATCATTGGCTGAATGGTAAGTGGATTCATTGCTGAATCAATTTAGTAGTATTTACTCTGTCGCATTTTTTTTAAGTGGTGAATAGTTCTACTAATCTAAATCCTAACCTTAAGTCAGCAAGACAGTTTCAATTGTGTCAGAAATTATTTATGATCTCTGTAATCTCCACCACTGAGAACCTTCTCTCCCAGTGAAAGGAAGAGCCTAGAGCATACCTTGAGTGCCTTCCATCTCTTATCCACTCACCTAAAGAAAAATGCCAGAATAAATAAAAGTGGAAAAGCAGACACAGTTGTATTTTAACCTAGGTCTTTGAATATTTTCTTGTTTGCTTGCTTATTTGCTTTCTCTTGCTCTCTTTGTTTCTTGATTGCTTTCTCTCTCTTTCTCTAAGAGGGGGATCTGCTGATTCCCCCTTTCTCTTCTCTACTGCTGGCACAGAACTTTCTTTTCTTTCTAGTTAATGAATCTATTTACATGCTACCTGGGCTGCTACCTCCACCAAAAACCTGGAAAGACATTTGCTGTCAGTTCATTTGCCTTGTTTGTCTCCATTCTTACACACAGTTTAGACTGCAGGTTCTTCAGGGCACCACTACTCCATGTTTGGTCTGGAAAAGCTGGAGTTTTGTCTTACTTGCAAGTGGTAACAATAATCAATGTAATTAATAGTAACAAGTAACATATGTATTTAACCAGACTTAATTAACATTTCTTGACTTTTCAACAAGTTTTTGTTACTTATGCATGAAAACTTTTTCTCCTGTTACAATAACTTGAACACACATTATGTAAGTTTGCCAATGACACTAAATTAGGAGGAGCTGAGGACTCCCTTGAGAGTAGATAGGCCTTACAGAGAGATCTGGATATCATCAATCACATGACATTTAACAAGAGCAAGTGACAAATTCTGCACCTGGGATTGAATATGCAAACTGGGGGACGAGAGGCTAGAGAGCAACCTGCTCCTCTGCCTCTAAGATTTTCTTCTTAAAGAATGTCCAGCCCCCTTTGCCTTTCAGGACTGCCTCCCAAGGGACTTTTGCAACCAGAGTTTGGAATAGGCTAAAGTCAACTCTCCAGAAGTCTGCTGACTCCCCTTTCTTACTTCATCAAGAATTGTTAACTCTATCATTTCACAGTTGCTAAGCCCAAGACACCCTCTGACCACAACATCACCCACCGGTCCTTCTCTGTTAGTAAACAGCAGATCTAGCAAGACACCTCCCCTGGTGGGCTCACTTACCAGCTGAGTCAGGAAGTTCTCTTCTACGCACTCTGTGAACCTCATGGACTGTTTCCTCTCTGCTGTGTTGCTTTTCCAGCAGACATCTGGTAAGTTGAAGTCCCACAAGAATGAGGGCTAGTGATTTTGATACTTCTGCCAGCCACCTATAGAACACTTCATCAACCTCTTCATCCTCGTATAACAGACTCCCAACAAGATATCTGCCTTATTGGCCTTCGCCCTTATCCTTACCCATAAGCACTCAACATTGCCATCACCGTCATCAATCTCTATAGAATCAATA
This sequence comes from Megaceryle torquata, assembly GCA_024611175.1. NCBI lineage: Eukaryota > Metazoa > Chordata > Aves > Coraciiformes > Cerylidae > Megaceryle > Megaceryle torquata. The sequence continues at coordinate 55,000 of JANIJG010021452.1, read as the reverse complement.
CACTCCCTGATATAAAGGGCTACCCCATAGCCCCTCCTTCCCTGCCTATCCCTCCTGAAGGGCTTATAGCCTTCCATTGCAGCACTCTAATCATGAGAGTCATCCCACCATGTTTCTGTGATAGCAACTATGTCATAGCTGTCCTGCTGCACAATGGCTCTAAGCTCTTCCTGTTTGTTGCCCATGCTGCATGCATTGGTGTACACGCACTTAAGCTGGCTATGAATTTCAGCCCTGTCATTGGCATGCCACTCTTAGGAACATCTCTAGTTAGGCTGATTTCATCCATCGAGCCTCCTCCACATCTTCCTGTTTTGATTTCCAACATTCTCATGGCTTATTTATTCTCTCTAGTGTCTGTAAGTCAAAAAAAAGGTGGATTCCCTGAAGGTTTTACTGAAAGTTAAGGAAGCACAATATGAACAAAGTTGTAGGGATTCAGGAGCTATGGCATAAACACAAAGTACTTTACAACTTTAGAGCACTTGAAGCCGAAATATTATCTCTGTCTTAATGGACTATGACCTGTTTCCATTTCTGAAGGACAATCTCTGTACGTGCTCTGGTGTACCATTTTAAAGATAATGAAATCATACATTCCATGTTCATGATGTAGAAATCTAAACTTCCTAGATAGATGGAAATGACCATATGCTCTAGGTGGATGACTATTGTGGATTGGGATCCTGGACCACGTGATTAATGTGAGTTAATGACCACAGGACCCATTCTGTAAACTTTCATTAAAGTTGCATTAGGCTACATGAAAAATACAATATAAGAGCCCAATATTAGACAAGATAGCATTAAACATCTTAGTCCTATCCACACCAAAGTGTGAACTTGTAGCAAAGAAGTCAGTCAGTCAGCCAATCAATCAGTCAGACACTTGTGAAACTAATGACACCCCTATTACTGTGAATAAGCACTCATGAAAACAAAATCTTCTAGGGATCTAGCTCAGAGTTTTACTCATATGAAATGACACGTATGAAGATGTTTTGATTAAAAGTGTACACAGACAAACAGCATTGTACTGTTAGCTTGTGTAGTAATATAGTAAGATATTGATTACATTCAGAGATCTCTGGATAGCTTTTAAATACCACATAATGTTTACAAGATAGATGGATAAATAGATATATCTTCCGTTAAAACCCATCTGAATGCTTGCTTCAATCACTTCATAATACAACATATTTCCTCTTCCCTAAGAGTTTCCAAGTAAATATATAAATCAGGTATATATATTTTTTTTTTAAAGGCATGATAAATCAGTAGGAGGAAATATGTGAGAAACAAAATTATCATGCAAGATTTATTACCTGTTCATTTCACTTTCCATTACAAATTTGCATACATGAGGGAAACAAGAAGGGGAAGAAATAAAAAGCCTGAGTAAGTAGGAGCAGTGGGAGAGCTAGGAATAATACAGATCAAGAAAAATGACAAAGATTCCAATTACTGTTAGTAGCGGTTTCACTAATAACCCACTGCAGCCATGGAATCTTAACATGGTCCCATATCCCATGACAAAGAACTGTGTCCACCTGGAAAAGCTGCTCTTGTTTTTTAAATTATGTGACCAAGAGCAGTCATCTCTTGTTTTCTTTGTAGAAAGATATATAGTCAAACTGGAAAACAATTTGCACTTTAAAAATTGTATTGTATTACCTCAGATTCAGTTTTAAAGCACAATATGGGCTTTCCTATATACTCTCTTATTTTAAGGAACTTCAAAGTACACCAAAAAATAATCATGTAGCTGTCTCTGCACAGCTACGTTGCTTAATTATAATTTATCATTGGTACTGTTTTTGAGTTCTGAAATCAGGGGAGTGTACATATTGCCAGTAGGAAAAAAAATTTATCCCAGATAATTCAACACTCTTATCCATGCTTTGACAATTTTTGACAACTGCATTTTAAAAATATTTTGTCAAAGCAAATAAGCTATTCAAAAGTTTTTGAAAGTCACTAACATTTTCAGGCAGACAGAAAAATATTAATAAATTAGGGTAATTTACTGATACTTTAGGTTAATTTAAGTAACAGTGAACTTTTTTACTAACTTAAGGTCTCCCTTTGTAAATCAGAACCTTCTTCTACTTGGCAAGGAAATTACATAGTTAAAACACAGTTCCAAGACAGGAAGTTTAACTACATTTTGATAGGATTATTCACTACTACTTGCCAACATGAGTAAGATTTTTACAGTCTGATCCAAGGCAAATAAAATGGAGTTGTGAACTAAATGGAAAAATTGTTCACAGACAAACTCATCAACCATATGCACATCAGTGGAAATAACATGCTAGTAAACCACTAGAGTTGGGGTTGTTTGTGTTTTTTGGTTGGTTGGTTTTGTTTGTTTGTGATTTGGTTGGTTTGGTTTGGTTTTGTTTGTTTTTTTGTGAGTGTACAATAATTCAATAGATAGCAAAGGCCACTAGGTGGCATTTGTGATTTATGAGGCTGGAAGCAATGTTTATATTATAAAGATTTCATCTAATCCTTGGTTTCAAGAGAACAAGACATTTAACATTCCAAGACATTCAATTCAAGAAAATGCCTCCATAATTAGATAAATGCATAGAATTTTCACTTTGTCTATACCATTTGGAAACCCAGTTTCTGAAGCTTCCATTCAAATCCTAGACATTCTCAGGCATGTATTGCCTGACCCCACAGCATCAGCTTACATAAGTAATTACTTGTCTACAATTAAGCTGTAAATAATGCAATCACTCCATTCTTGTCCTGTCACTCTACTCCTAACCACAACAAATAAGGCTAATCACATACTTATTCAAGTGTGTAATTATTCACAGTTAAACTTCTGTCACTTTCACCCTGTTTGGAAACAGTAGAACACAACCTGTAATTAGCAAATGTTGCTGCAGGCACTTCTGCTCAGAAATACGCCATGGATTCAGCACCTATGTAAGCAAATAGCTGAACCCTTTGATCTAGGATCCTGGTACGGTTTCTCCCCCTTGGGCTAGTCTATTATCAGTCCTCAATAGGGCAGGGAGATCAATGAATTATATTATGTCAGATAAGCCTACTGAAAATCACTCATGTCCACTTTGTCAGATACTTTGCATGCACTTATCCATGCTTATAGGCATGCATATATATGTATGCATATATATCAAGGTATATATATAACTGTATCTCTGAAGATGTATGAATCAATCATGTATACAATCATGTATACACCTGATTTGGATTTTCATTGAAATGTCAGTCAAAAATATTAGTATTCACAAATTAGATTGATGGATATAGGTTTGGAGTTGTCATTTCTTTTATATGATATTTCCTTGTTTAGAAACTGAGACTGTGGGGAAAAAAAAAATTTTTTTTCTTGAAATGCAACCTTTCAAGGCATTATATTCAGCAAAACACAATTATACTCTCAGGTATAGAAACAACTGTATGTAGACATGCCACTAAAAAGACTAGTCATAAAGCAAATGCCTTTAAGTCATGCTCCAGTTTATTATACTGAAATCCTCCAACTGAAATCATTGTCTCATAATAAATTGAGCACATCACACATGTAAGATTAAACCATGCATGCCCTCATTTCATACTGAGTCAGGTTCTGTCACATGTACTCAGCTTGATCTATTCCTTACTCTATCCCAAGGGCTGGTAAAGAACTACTCAGTGTGAACAAGGAGGCAGAATTTGTCCTATGGAGAAGATTGGAAAATTAGAAAGAACTCATTTGCCACCTGCCCTTAGCAGTAATTCCAGAAGCAGATGGAATATGAGATTAAAACCAGGACCTGCTTTTTGCTTTCTGGCATATAAACAGATCATTTAGGAGAAAGGCTGAGTGAGAACAGGCATGGAAAGTAGTAATTGCAACACTTGTTTTCAGTTCATCAAAGAAAGTAGACAGTTCATTCCTTCGTCTACTCGTCCTGGTCCTTGCTTCATCCTCAAAACAGCTAAGGTTCATTTTGTAACCATTCCCATGAACCAGTTGTTTTATACCCAGACATCAGAGTGATTTGACAAAAGATAACACAGACTGTAAATAAGCCTTATTTGTGGAAAGCTTCAAAATTCTTCAGCAGATGCATTGACCAGTATCAGAGGTGAAATCACTCCCTGTATGAGATCCTGTAAGTTTTGAGTTGAGCAGGTATTTTTACTAGTACATAAGTTGTAAGGGTATGAGGGGATTAACTAGAATGTGATTCAGTAGACACTGAGTGCAAGGAGCAAAGGGAGTCAGAAAAACAAGCTATCAACCTGCTATTGTGATAGGAATAGTCAGAGTTGTATGCTATGAATCTGGAAATCATGCAAATTATTCTGTGTGCCTACTGGTCAATCTCTAGAAAGGAAAAGGATGAGGATTACTGCTTAGTCCTTAACTGTGCCTGGCAAACAGGTTTTAACTCGTGGATTTCAATAAAATGCCTGAGTATCCAACTGGATGGACTCTGTGGCACTTAGCTAGTTAGTTAGTTAGTTGCTGCTGAATTACTGTGATATGAAATTACCATGGTCTCAGGATACTTTATTTAAATGGCAGTGGCTGCCTTCCAGTATAATATCTAACCTGAACAGTCTATATCAGCCAGAACAAAATCCTCAGTAAATGTTTCCAAGTTGACAGATATTCTGTGAGGGACCTATTATTTGCTGTCAATATGATGAAGGAAGAATGCAGACATGATGGCCTTTGTTTATTTTTTTTAGCTGCCTGCTAACACCATGACCTTTTGCTGCTGATGATATACATATGTTTGAACATTTGTTTAAGCTGTCTTCGCACCATGGATAAACAAAACCCTCCAGATTATATTATGCAAGTGAGTTGCAATGAAAATAAAATAGAATTTCATATTTTCCTACCTAGCAATGCTTCCCACAGCTTTGTATTTATGACACTTTCAAAAATATGTAATCCTTGGAGGAAAGTGAGCAATTCATATAGTTATTGTGCATTATTCTTCCACACCAGAAAATCTGTCAAACTGTCATTGTAAGCTGCCATCTGAGAAGCTGCCCTTCAGAGCCTTAATTTCCCTTTCCTTCCCCCTCATACCCCACTAAGATTATTTACAAGACTCTGGCAACCACATCTGAAATCAGCCCTTGTCACATTACTCAGATTTGTAAGCTGCATGAGAGCAGTAGTCTACAAGATATGCTCATAAGGACTTGGGTATATCGATAATGAACCTACCCAGTTTCTTGTTGTCATTTGAGGGAAGTATATGCTTCTTGTCTTCTCTTTGGTCAATCAAGGATTTGACTGCATGCTAAATTTGTTTCCCAGGTGCTGATTCCATTCTCTTTCCACAGTATATTAAACACATCCTCATATCACCAGCAAGAACAAGAAATAAAGTATGTTAGGATTTTTTTTTCCTTATTATTCACTATTGTAAATATAAAACAGAAATATGCCTCATCTGCAATAAATTAGCATCACTAAAAATATACATCATAAAAATGTATTTTATTAACTAGCTTTTCACTCTCCTTACCTATGGGGAAGGTGATGATAAGCCTTATTCACATATCATTAAAAATTTTTGCTTTCTTCTTGTTCACTGAAATGTGAGGTTTTGGACCCCTGAAGTTCAAAGTGATATTCAGCTTGCTTACAAATCCATATTATTTTTCTCCCTAAAAGCATGCAAAAATGAACTAATGACATCATTATGGTTGTAATCCATCATACTGGAAATTAAGTCTAAGAAAAGCAGCACTGTAGGCTACAAGCAATATGCTGAATGGCTCAACAATGTAAATGTTACACTTCTTCCAAATCCGCACAGAATTGGAGTGACTTGTAAGAAGCTGTCATGAATTACAGAACTTCTTTCTAAATCCAGAAGGCTGTCACAATATTTGAGTTTTTCTGCTATGAAATTTTCTATCTTAAAAAGTACAGAAACACAGATATATGTCAAAAGATAAGTCTTAATCTGACTGTTGTTTCCTTAGCCCTGAATTTGTTGAAAGAATTTACAAGCTTCAGAATATGGATGATATGGACAGTCTTCCACAGCTGAAACCAAAAATATTTGATGCAGTTTTAGGATTAAGGAAATAAATCATACAATGTGATTAAGCTGAAAGTTTGGGAATCCCTAGTGCAGCTGCACTTGTTGAACAGCATTTCAAAGTGAAGTTGAAATGTTAACTCACTTTAACCACCTGAAAGCTTTTTGTCAGTAGAGGGAAGAACATATTCTACATCTTATTTGTTGCTCTTCATTTCTAAGAAAGATGAGACATTAGTCACCTGGAGTTGCAGTGTATACTTTTTTGCAACATAAAAATTTCCATAGCAAAATGAATTTTATTCCTTACTGTTAGGAACCAGATTTGTTAATCCTGCACAGAAGAGTCATTTGTGTGACTCTTTTTCTAAACAATCAAGTTCATCTTATAGATTACCTACAAACAAAGAGCTCATCATGTGGTAACTTTTGGATGCTTGGCTTTTGGCATAAATCTGCTGCAGTTGTAGCTTTAAGAAACTATGGAATCTGTGACTAAGTCATTGAACTCCAGGTAATACTAAACATCCACAGGGGTGTGGTTTACAAGGGTTTGGGTCTCATGCCTTTGAAGTTCTGGTAACTGTCATTACGTGACTGGATAGTTATAGAAACATTATCTGAAGATCTCTGTCAGTGTAGGCTCTAAAGTATTAATATTTTCTTAAGTAACTGTATATTTCTGGAAAACGGAAAAAAATGGCAACATGTCATTTTTAAACAAAAATTGGCAGATTTGTTAGGGTTTATTATGGCATTTCTCTCATGTTCCTATTGATTATCAGTGCTAAAATAATATAACATCATATGTGAGAACATAAACCAACTTCATATATTTTTTGTCCCATGACACAGGGCTATATATTTCCTATATCATAAATATATATGTTGTGACTACATCACTTACTAAAGTTGAGCATTTAAAGTACTCATAGATTTATGTTACTTTATTGTACAATTTATGGCTGGCATGCAAACTTTCAGTTCCTTTCTTTCTGCTATTCATTTCTGTATAATTATTCATTTAAATAGGCTCTCCTGAAATGCCGAAGAAATTAAATGTTCTCTCCACATTCACACTAAATGAATTCATTCTGATTAACGTTACTCAAATGAATACAAGAGGAATTAATCATCATTAGAAGATTATTACAATCATTATTAGAAAGATATTGAAATGTTTTACCCTGATTTTTTGAGCTTTAACATACTGCTAGGTTTCATGACACTAGGTATGAACTCACAGGTAAACCCCTAGATTCAAGGATTTGGGGAGTATTGGGAGGAGTTCACAACTGAAAGTAGATGGGGAATTTTACTTCCATCTCTCTTTGAAAGTGATACTTATTATGCATGATCTTCTGAGTTCTTAATTTGTTTTTAATTGGTTTATGTTTTCTATCAGCTTTTAGCCACTCCCTCGAGCCAAAGGGCAGAAAGGACCTATATATCTCCATAAGCTTGTTTGGATATATATAAGCTGGTATGAATAAAGTATTAAAATTCAGAGGTTACACAGCAGGGAAAAGAAGACACAGTGGGGAAGAGAAGAGGATAGTTAGAGATGTGGATAATGTGTGCTTCTTTGACTTATTCTTCCTCTCATAAGTAAAATACAGAAACTGATCAATAATATTTTGTAAAGTGTCCCTACAGGTTTTCTTTCCAGTGATCAATGCAAGTTAATACTAATTCTTAAATTCTTAGCCAAGGTATCTTTGCTGATCATAGGATAGTTATAGATAAGTTACTAATAATTTATATGTCTGTAGAACTGGCTAAATAATAAGTTGAAGATAGCTCTGCATTTATTTCCCTCTAATTTTGTATTGCTGCTAGCCCCCGCCATTCTCTGGCATCTGAGTACTACATAATGTTATAGAGTGCTCAAATCATAGAATCACAGTACCACAGAATAAGACGGGATGGGAAGGACCTTAGTAGATCCTGCCAAAGCTAGGCCAGCCATGAGGTCAGACCATGTTGCTCAGCACTTTATCCAGTTGGGTCTTGAAAACCTTCAAGGCTAGACACTTCACAACCTCTATGGGCAATCTGCTACACTGCTTGACTATTGTGATGAAGGAAAAGGCTTTCCTTATATTCACTTCTCCCCCTACCAGTCTTACTGACTCAGGCTTCTTGAAAATCTCTTCATAGGTATTGTCAAGCTGCTGTTAGGTGCTACCAGACATCTTCCATTCTCTGGGCTGAGCAAATCTAATGTCTCCGCCTGTAATTTTTCATCATGCTTTCATCAATTTATCCTCCCTTAGTTACTGTAGTTAGCCATCAGATTTGCTGGCTTCAGAAAATGGGATGAACGTCTCCAAGCATGGATTCTATTCTAGATAATAAAGACAATTTGTGACTGTGTTTGAACCTGTGCAGCAGTTCACCTGGTCATGCCTCTGCTCATTCTCATCTAGATCAAGTTACCTCTAAACAGCAAACCACAGACTTTTATAAACAATCAACAGGGAAGTCAGTGTTTAAGCACTACCATATTTCTGAACAAACAAAAAGACTGTTCTTTCAGAAGCACTGTTGAAAGAAATAAGAATAGAAATAAGAAAGATATAGATATGTGTAGGCAGTCTTTGGATTCCAGTAAAAGAAAAGATTTAATGCCTTGAACCTAGATGCAGAGTTTTGTTCTAGTTCTTCTCAACTTAATACTTCTGTTCATGAACTAGAATTCTATCGTGAATTAGATTTCTCTAATAGAATTACAGAATTAAATTGTAAAGTTGAACAGATGAAACAAAGTTGTCACTTCAGAATGATGAAAGGGGAATGAATCACTGAAAAGAATAACTGTCATATTGTACGAATTGAGAAAGATTCTCCAACATTTACAGTAAACTGCTACTTATTTTGGAAGCAAGATGAAGAGGAGAGTACTAATACCAGCAAAACTGAAATTAATCTCAATGATCTGATCTGTGATAATTGTTCTACATGTAAATAGTCACAATAGGGACATCACACTGTGCTTGTACTTTCAATGAATGGTTTAAATAAGGCCCTCTAGTTGCTAGGCCTTGCTTACTCATCACAAAATAAGAAGTGAGAGTACTGCTTTGAACTTCAGTTCTAGTACCTACTTAAACATTTTGGCATATAAGACTGTCCAAAACAACCATATGATGCCTTCTACATGGAATCTGCTCTATGTAACACCATCATCATGAGAAACAGTTGAATACCGATTTGTCTGCAGCTTTGCTGAAAGGTTTATAGCACAGTGAGTGGTAATCACATTAGCTGCCTTTATCACTTGGACTGTATATTACATTAACATAATACAATTTTATAGCTTTAAGAAATATTAAATAAAAATGAAGGCAAGCAGTGCTTCAACTAATGGATTTACAACATCTCTTATCCCTGCTCAGCTACAATGTCTATAATTAGAATATTATTTGCACTTCTTTAGAAAGAGCTGTTCATTTAAGAGATTGTATTATTCTGCTAAATATTTATCATCTAATCAGTTTGTTGAGAGATGCAGAAACTGTTTTTGTCTTTAAGCCTGATTTATTTTTTTCCTCATATATATCCACTAAGAGATTAGTCTTTTCACTATGAGTATACTATTGAAATTCAGTATAAGATGAATAAATAATTTGCCTTGGGTCTTTTAAAAATCTCTGATTTTCTTCTAGGTATCTGAAGTAGCTTTAGTTTGTCTGGCTGGGAAAATCAATAAACTAAATAAACACAGAAAGTTATCTATTGCATATTCTTACTCAAAATCATGTCTATGAAGCAAGGAAAAGAACACTGCAAACAAAAACAACTGTTCCTGTTCTAAAGGGAGTTTGAATGAGTGATATGAAAAGCATATTTTCCTTGTTTCCATACTCTGACAGAAACATTATACTTGAAAATAAGAACGAAAGGCATTGAAACAATCCTCCTATAATTAATCCCTTCTTCAGAATCGAATTTTGCCAAGACCAGATGAAATATTTTCTAGTACTAGCCAGACTCTGAAATTGCTCTGTGCAAATAGTTCATAAGAAGACTTATACCTCATGTCATCATTCTTGAGTAGTCCACTCTATGTTTCAGGACTATCAATATTCCTAAACTTTCATCCACTATTTGTTTCAGTACTATCAGTATTCCTAAACTTTCATTTACAGTTGTATTCAAGGTCTTCACTTGGCAAAGATCTGATCCACAGCTCACTAGCACAGAAGGAATTTAGAGTCTGTCTTAAGTATCTCAGCTCCTTCTATCATCGTCAGCATTATGTCTTGGTCTTTTTGGAACAAGGGATGCTGTTGCAGCCACAAGCCCTGATTATTCAGGCTAAATATTTCCAGACTGACTTAAACTTGGGACCAGGATCAGACACTAAAGAAGCTGCCCACATTGAATCTTCATGCTAGATATCCTTAGAAATCACAGTGATGTGCAAGTGTAGGAATGGCCTCAAAGTCCTTGTCTAATTAAGGTGAAGTGTTATTTTGTTTTTTTTCTCCCCTAGTAAGTATTTTACTGTAACCGGCTTCCAGAAAACAGATGAGAATTACGCTTTTTAAACGTTATATATTTTCTTTTGCTTGCATAACTCACTGTTCCCTGGTCCTTTTTTAATAAATGTTTTACATTTACAACTGATTACGATTTTCCCAAGTTAAAAATTATATGCAGTGAAGTTATGCTAAGGAAGGAAGAAAGGAGAAGAAATTCTATGGTTAGTTTACCAAGCTGCTCACAACAATGGTATTGATCCTTAATGTAATTTAACTTCTTTTGGATAACTGGCACCCAGGAACCAGTCACACAAGAGTATATTTATTGAGAAGCTGATACACCTGCCAGCCTTGTGGTTGTCCCAAAGGGTCTTTCCAAAAAATTAGAGTCAGTCAGAGATGACTTGGCAACCCCACTGGAATGAACAAATACAGTTTCCTTTTCAGTGCTTAATATTTGGTCTCATTTAACAAAACATGGGGACTTCCCATCTCTTCAACACAGGATTTATGGATCACTTGCCTGTGTGTTTGTATGTTGTTACTCAAAGGTGTCAAATATTTTAAGATCTTTCCTGTATTGAACATTTTCCTACTGAAGGAAAAAATATTTAACATCTGTCAAGCATTGGTCTTTGTTTATTATTTTACCACATCAATGGCTGTTGGCATTTTTCAGTCAGCTACTGCATCTTACCAATACCCTTCTATCTTTGGAGTTTATTTATTATGGTGAGAGAAAAATAACTGCTTTGGAAAAGACTCCTAGGAATAGTACATGGTTATATAAAATTATCCTCATCTTCTGTGTACATGAACCAGTGGAGTGTTTGGTTTAGCTGAATTTCTACTCTTTAAATATATATATACTACATTATGTGTATGTATTTAACATCATTGTGTGTTTCTTTGCAAAAAACATAGTCTCTAGGCTAAAATTTTACCTATGACTCAACATCAATTTATTGCAGGTTCCAGCTGTGATATTGACTGCAGCAAAAGTGTCTTGTAGTTTTCCTGTATCCCAGATTATCTAGGTAGCAAATAGAGAAGAAAGGTTGTTATACTTGCCTCTTGGGGTATACAGAGACTCTTTATCTTCAGTATATAGGGAACAGATGTATGCATTATTATCAACACTTAAATAAATCCACTAGCTACTTACATGCAAAGTATATTGGGAAATCTCCAATTCAGTGAATCTGGTGAATAAGGGATTAATTCCTTGAAAAAATCTCTGCTTGGACTTTGTCAGGAAAATGTATGGTTAAGTGTTGCAACAACTATAGCTTCCTACTTCCTAGCACCAGGATTCAGCAGCTGCAAGTTGTGACTCACAGAAGATGACAACTCTGACCTGCTATAACGGACTTCCTGCTCCACTTTAGTCTCTGAAAGAGAGATGTGTTGTGGCACCGAAGACTTTGAGGGTTAATATATTTGCTACTTAAAAAATAATTTGGACATTAAAAAGAGTCTTCATGTAACAGATTTCATTCATCTGTGAAACACAGTAAGCTTTGATTTAGGCAATCAAGATTTTCTTTATATTTAATTGTGTACGCTGTTTTTCATTCAGTCAATGAGTTCTCAGCTTTTCATGTATTTTTAAAGTCTCACAAGTAGACAATCTGAAATGCCGTTAATAATCAATTAAATTTTCTCAGAGCAGATTGTAAAAAGTTCAGATGAACCCAATTAGGAAGAATGCAGATTCCTTCTGCCCCTCCAGGCTCAATTATTTTAAAGTATATGATAGCACAGGAAAATAATAAAACTTTTCTTATCAATTATAAATGTGTTCCTAACATGAGATGCTAAAAAAGACAGAAATGCATAATTAAAAAGTGAAATTAATAGAAATACATTATTCTTTGTTTGGCTTTTTACTCCCTGCATGGTCAAACATTTTTTCACAAAAGAGATAACCTTACATATTTGTAGACCTTCTTTACCTGGAATATTTTTGCATTTCTGTGAGCCAATTATAACCACTGTAGTATAAATTTGGATGTTTCTTTTGATAGTTAAATACCTAGATTTCTCAGTTTTATAAGAACCTGCAAAGTTTCTATTGTCCCATCACATCTTCCCATATACCTCACTTGGTCTGTACCTTTCCAGAGCATCAGAAATGTACTTGATGTTTCAGAGAACCCTGCTGACCTGAGTGTATTATCTCAACACATTATGATACTGAAAAAAGACAGTGGAAGACATTTCCTAAAAGCTTAATAAGGAGTTTGTAAGTATTCTGGCTTAAAAAAATAAGAGACTTCCTGAAGAAGAATGTGCAGTCATCAGGTAAACTACTTTGCCTTTGCCAGGAGACATGAGAAAGAAATCTATTCAAGACTGGATTAGATCAGTATTTTGTCTCAAGGCCCCAGCATGTACAGCTTTGGATAGGAGTGAATCTTCCCAACCACTGAGTGTATTTCCTTGTTTGGAAAACATTGAATGTTACTTTCAGTGGTCTGGATTAAAATAGCAACCATTGTATAGATGGGTTTTGTCCCTGCTAGCTGTAACAAAAGGCCATTCAAGTACCACTCTGACAGGTGAAAGCATTTCAATGTTCAGACTAAGTACATTCATAAGCAGTTTGCAATCATTTATTCTTTAGCTTAAATAATGATTTCCTTCTTCTGTTTAATTCATTTTTGTATTTACAAATAACATTCTTGTAAGACTTTCTATTCCTTTGGTTATCCTAGCAGCACTTACCTTTACCCATGCTGATTGAATAATTTGTTTTTCTTTTCTTTTAATATGAGTGGAGTAGTACACCATATTCCAGAGAAGTGTTGTGCAAAGTGATAGTAACATTTCCATGTTTCTGCTGAAACCATTTGTCCCTGCATTTTCTAGAATCACACTTACCTTTTTCTCAACCATTTTCTATTGGTGACTTAGTGTCATCTTCTGATCCACTAGTAAGCTCACTTTCTTTTTCACCATTTCCAGCTGATGGTCTTCCAGTTTATGACAATTCATTGGTGTAACTCTTATTGTGCACCATTGAAGATACTGTACTATGTACCCTGTTTCCATTACTTCACTCCTCATAGTCACCCATTTCTTGCATATTTTCAGGAAGCCAGTTAACATCAGTCTCTTTTGTTCTGAGGAGTTTTGTTTGTTACTGATCTGCATCAGATTTATCTTTTAATGAAAATCATAAGTCTCTATCATTTCCCTTTTATTTAGTTTCCAAGGGCCTGCTTCTTTTATTCTTCCCACTCTTCTTTTTTTTTTTTTTTTTTTTTTTTTGTAATGTAGATTCATTAGCATAAAATGCAAGAGGTTTATTGCTAGAGAAACTTTACATTTGCTTACTACAGCTATTTGGATCAGCTTTTGGCTCAATGTTTGTACTGTACTATGCACAATGGACATGACAACTTTGAGATACTGGATAATTTAATGCTCACTGCCTATAATTAATAACAAGGAAAAGTGGCTTTAGTGGAATGGTTGCTGATCTCAGCTTTGAATTTCTGTTTAAGATGAGAAAAATATTCAAGTAATTAATGTGTTTTAAAACCTTTTAAGAATGGTGGCAATTTAGCTAGATAGTTTTTCTGTGACTGCGGTTATCTGTATCACTCCTCAGTATGTCACCAAAACATACTCGTTCCTCTGACAATGGCTTTTTACAGGGCAGTATTGGCATATATATACTTGAGTTAGATTCTAATGCACTTTAAACTATGCAAATATATTTGAAAGCTTTCTAAGATGTAATTCCTGAGACAAAGAAAAGAATAAACCCTTGCAAACTCAGTCTTATTAGTCCCAAACAAATTACTATAAGGCTAAAAATATTAGTGTCATCTACAATCTTTCCTTCATCTGAGAGAAAATAAAAAATAAAATAAATGCATAAGAGACTTGGTTTGAAAGTTATCACTCTTCCTTTTGCCCTCATAAGTCTGGGTAAAATGACTGTTTTTTCTTGTCTTTTGGATACCAATTTCTCTCACCTCTACTCCTCACCAGCTTCTTGTTACCTACCCTAGAAGCAGCTGCATATTAATGTATGAATACAAGTTTTCAAAAGCAGATAGTTATCTTGGAGGTCTGATTTGTGTCTCTGATCTCAGGCACCTTTAGTTATTAAGTAAGCTAACATTTTCACAACAACTGTTTTTGAAAGTCCAGCTCTTATGCACCATTGCAAAAAGTGAATGCAAAAAAAACTTTGATGATTAATCTACTTATTAATTTACTTTATTAAGGTACCTCTAGTTTATTATCTGTTCTCTGGTCTGTAGTTTCCAGAATCATGTTACTGCTGAAGAGCTTGACTTTCATCTCTAGTCCTCACATTTGTGATGAAAGAACATATCAAAGTCATCAAAACCAGAAAACAAACTGCTCCCAAAATGAGGTTTTAAAATGTCATCCCACTGTGTTTAGGCTTGGTATACAAGGCTTGAATACTATAAGTTTGAGGTAGTTCAGAAGAAAATGTTAAGAACAGCTAATGATGTTAAATAAATGTGTCTCAATGTACTGCTTAGTTTATCATTTTAGCTAGCATTTGGAACAGAAGGATAATTCAAACATCTGTGGTTTTACCTATAAATTATATAACTGTATTGTTCTAAAATGAAATTTAAAAGTCTGAAGAAATTATTAGTCCACTGTTCCAAACAATACTTAGAAACCACAAATACGCCAAACTAATCATTTTTTTTTTTTCCAAAGGAGTTACTTTCATTCTGCTGTTGCTTCCTTAAACTATGCAAGTTCACATGCTTGCTGAACAAATTGTCTCTATAGTAATATTTTTTATACCTACAGATAAAGCATCATCACAACAGTTAACTTTCTGTGCTGCCCTGAGTTATTTAGTTCCCAAGATTCCTCCTGGCTGAGATATGTTTCCCATCTACTGAGGCTATACAGTTTTCATGGTGGCAACTCATCTGTAGTACATTTGTACCAATGCTTAGGAAGGACATCCAATCACAATCTGGAGTAACTTAACAACCAAATAATAAATTAAACCATACTGCTGTGCAACTGTAGATCAGCATTAGGATTACTGATTACGAAAAGTGAAACACTACTTTACATGTACCATGTCTTTCAGTAATTGGCTCACATCCATACAAATATTTAACTACTTAAAAATACACCTTACACATGTTTAGTACTGAACCTAAATTTTAAATTCTCAAAACACTTATTTAGCACCTTCTGAGACCAAAACTTTGGCAATTTCTGAAGACTCTTTTATTTTGTTTATTTTTATTTTTTAGGTTGTATAGACATTTACATTTCTCATTTTGGCTAACAGTTCCTCAGGTGCCCATAGTTTTGCATCTAGGTGTACACCCCTGAACCTTGCTCTCTTTCTAAGGTGTAGCTTATATCAGCTGAGTTGTATCTTCCCTTATGTCACATACAGAATTCATCTGAAAATTGCATTGTGAAAACACAACTATTTCTGCCCAAAAAGAGAGTAGGAAGTAAGACTAAAGTTATTCCTTTTTTATCAACTAACTCAACAGTTAATGGACTCAGTCAAGATGTAAAAGACCTAGGCTATCTTTTATGCTATGACTCCTATCTTGTAGCTCTCTGCAATTTCTTTTTAAGTGACTGTGCTAGTCATCAAGTTATGGCAACAGCTACTAGTGAAAGGTATTCTAAATTTCTTTTGAAGATGGTCTACTTTGCACAGTCTAATTAAATACTTGCTGAGTAAAAGGAAAAAAAGAAGGAGTAAAGCAACTACTAGAGAGAGAAGCACCTTACATAATAACTTTAATCACTAAATGGAGTAGTGAAGTTCCTGTCCTAGAATATCCCCTATCCTGGTATTTAGTAACATTTTATTACAAAGTGGAAAAAATTTCAAGTCCTAGCAGGCACTGAAACAGGTGTTGTAACCCCTATGTACTGCATAAGAAAGCAGGAATATAAGAAAATAGGTGATATACTTCTTGAGAACTCTATGGGACAAGATCATGTCAAATTAATAGCTTCTGGAAGTAGCTGGAATTGTGGACATGCCCATTCAGGGCCTGAAGTTTGGCAATGGAACACTGCAAAACTGAAAATATGGTCTTTCATTCAGGTTCTCTTTCTGGCTAGTCTAAACACTTCCCTGATATGTATGCTGGTTTCTGCAGATTTCTTTCTGAAACAGCTAAATTTGTACTGTAAATAGAAACTACGTATTTAACTTCAGGCTGTCAAAGTTACCAAAACAGCTGTACTGTAAGTGTAGAAGACAGCACCAGAGGATGAATTCTTCCTTTGTATCAGGTGGCTTGAATTCTGCTGGTAATTCATATAGCTCACAGTCAAACATCTTTAAAAAAACAGGAGCTTCTAAAGATATTTGAGTTGTATTTAGTTAGCTCTTCTTCCTTCCTCCCCCTTCTTCAACAATTCCTGGCCATCTGTCTACTGGAAATCTGCCTTTAAAATTGTTAAATTTAAATAAAGCTTATGTTTCCTTTCCAAAGACAAAAACAAAAACAAAACAAAACAAAACAAAAAAAAAACCCACACCAAAACATAACCAAACAACTAACAAAATAAACAAGCAAGCAAAAAAAAAAATTAATTACCCACAAAACTGCTAAACACCTCTATATTCATTATTACTAAGATAAAGAGCATTTAGTCTACAAAAGACACTAATTTCTTATTATTACTGTGATTTCTTATGATTATTGTGATTTCTTACCAAGGATATTTCCATTGCCTTGTAAATCTGAGATTCTGTCATACTCTGTCAAAGTATGAACCTTTTAAAATTTTGGTTATAACATAATAAGAAAAAAGTAAGTCTGACATTAAATATACATTATTGACAATGGATTTTTTTTTGTCTTTACACTTCAAATTCTATTTTTGCTACAGAATTTCAATTATTATCCAAATATTCCTACAGCCCATAAAATTTAGATATTGCAAAATGTATACCTAGAAAGATAATATAATTGCAGAGATAATTAACTACAATATTAAGAGGTGAAATCATCCCTTTGGAGGAAAAGTGCATCATGAAACCTTATATCGCAACATGTTACTGAAGAAAAGGCTACAATGATATATGGCAGGAGTTCAACTAAAGTATTAAAGAAATAAGAATGAAAGCTTATATTTCATTAATATGAAACTACATCAATCAGGTTTGCCCAACAAATGTGTCAGAAATCAATAAAAGTCTGAAAATTTATAGGTAGGTCAAATACTGCATTATATTTTGAAACAAAATGCCCCTTCAGGCACACAACATAAATCCAGACCTGAGCAAAACCTTGGTTTTCCTAAAAGGATTATTTGAGACAGTCAAAGACTAATAACTTCATCAATACTTAACACTTCAAGATTTTGAATCATTCTGCCAATAAAGAGCAATGAAGTAATGTTTTAAGTGTGCCCAGTTCAGATAAAAAAAGCAAAATACTTTACCAGAAACTGAATTTTCTGCTGATTTTCCTAATTTTGTAGGAGGTTAGAATCAAACAACACTGTGGCCCCATCATTTATGTTTTGTATAACAACTTCTTATCCTCTTCCTCTCTTAGAGAAGTGATACTGACTGGTATTGAGAGTTGCATGAGAAAGGATTTCAGCTCAAACCTTTAAAAGCTTGTTTCAAAGAATCGTAGCAAGACAAAGCTGAAAGGAATTATACTCTTCTTAAAAGGGGAAAATGTTAGTGCTATACTTGTGGTTTAAAGCAGACAAGGAAAAAATGACAACAAAGCTAACCAATGTGCACATGTGATTAAAAATTAAGGAATAAAAGGAGAAGGAAGAAAAATCAGCCCCAAAATTTGGGTATTCTAACACCAACTGGCTTAAACTGTGTTGCTTATTCAGGCAGTAACAAAGCAGTCTGTGTCTTTAAAAGACAACACCAACTAACATGGAGAAAGGGGCTAAACTATGAACAGTTGTCCACAAAATAATGTAAATTTAAATTTATGTGCAGGTCCTTCTGCCTTTCAGATTGTTTTTCCAGAGGCAAAGCTTTTTAAATTTTATATGGTTTTAATCCTCCATGTGATGTCACATTTTACTGGAAGTATATTTTATTGCTGTCATTACACTGTCATATGCTTTCTTATGGTAGGCAAAAGATAAGTAATACAAACAAAAGTGAAAAGGACCAAGAACTGAAAGAGGTGGAACGCAATTATTTCCTAATACTTGTGAAGGTACTCACATCAGTAGATAACACCAGCTGATCTGATGATCATTTGGCTGATCTGCTTTGCAACAATTTAGTACTTTCCAGTAAGTACTGTCAATTAGCATTCCAGAAACCAAGGAATAAAGCCTTTAGCCTGACAGGTTTCCAAATTTCTTTTCTCAGTCTTGGCCCTCAGACCTGCATCTAGTGGTGGTGGGTCAAGAAAGAAGGTAGCAGCTCATGATAGTATTTGTGTGAAAGTAGTATATTCCATTTAGTATTATGAGAATATGGGTGATTGGGGCATAACTATGTCTTTCAAACTGTTCCATGTTTAATGATTCTGTTAAACCAGTCAAGATTTTTCTGTAAGTACTATGTCAAATTTTTGGTTCTTTCCTCCATGTTATCAAGTGATGTATAGGGTAGGCAGGCAAAGGATCTGAGGGTGTGAACAGAAGGAACATAGTAATCAAAACAGGGCTGAAGTAGGATCACTAGAAGCATAGACATGTAAATAATAATGGAATCATATCACCAGAAACATAGACATGTAAATAAGTAAGTGTTTGCACAACCACCTTATGAGGAAAGCTCTCATGACCTTTCTGGCAAATCAGCACACTTGGATGCCCCTTTGAAATGCTTGTACACTAATGTACACAGCCTAGAAAACCAAAAGGAGGAATTAAAAATTACAGAATTATTAACTCATTGGGATAATGAAAGTCACACAACTGGAGTGCTGCCATAGAGAAGCAAAGGCCTCTTAGTAAGGACAGGTTGGGAATGCAAGAAGAGGGAGCTGCCCTATGTCAGAGGCTGTCTGGAATGCATGGAGCTCTTCCTTGTGATGGATGATGAGTCAGCTGAGAGTTGATGGATTGGGAAATGGTGGGCAGAAAAACATAGGTCATTCCTAATAGGGAAGGAGCAGTTGATGCATTTTTCAGACAATGGGAAGAAGCCTCACATTTGAGACCCTGGCTCCTGTTTGGGACTTTCATGCCCCTGACATGTGCTAGAAAGAAAACATAGCCACATAAAAGCAAACTAGAAGTTTTCTGGGGTGCATTAACAACAGCTTTCTGACACAGGTGATCCATAAGTCAACGAGGAGAGGTGCTGTGTTGGACCTGATTCTTACAAACAAGCAAGAACTGGTCAGAGGCAGCCTTGGGCTGCAGCAACCATGCATGTAGTTCAGGGTCCTAAGAGGCTAGAGCAGGACAAAAAAGCAGGATGACCACCCTGGACTTCAGGAGAACAGTGTTTTCCCTTTGTTCAACAGAGGCAAATGTAAAATCCTGCACTTAGGGAGGAATAACCTCAGGCAGTAGTGCCTGTTGGGGACAAGCTGATGGAAAGCACTCTTGTAGAAAAAGATCTGAGGGACCTGGTGGAAAACAAGTTGAGCATGAGCCAGCAATATGCCCTTATGATAAAGAAGGACAACAGTATCCTGGGCTGCATTAGGAGGAGTGTTGCCAGCAAGTCAAAAGAGGTCATGCCACACCTGAAGTGCTGTGTCCAGTGCTGGGCTCCTCAAACCAGAGAGAAATGGAGTTACTGGAGCAAGTCCAGTGAAAGGTTACAAAGGTGATTAAGGGACTGGAGCACCTTTCATATGAAGATAAGCTGAACGCGCTGGGACTGTTCAGCCTGGTGAAGAGGAGGCTTGGAGGAGGGAATCTCATTAATATATATAAATACCTGAAGGGAGAGTGTAAAGAAGACACAGCCAGGCTCTTTTAAGTGGTGCCTGCAGCCAGGTCAGCTTCACTTCAATCCCTAGCAAGGTGATGGAATAATTAATCCTAGAAGCCATGACCAAACACTTGAAGGAAAATAAAGTAATTGGAGTAGTCAGCATGGCTTTATGAGGGAGAAATCATATTCATCCAACCTGATAGCCTTCTACTATGACATTACTAGCTTGATACATGAAAGGAGAGCAGTGGATGTTGTTCACCCTGTCTTTACTAAGGCTTTTGACACTGTCTCCCATATTAATCTAATCGACAAGCTGATGAAATATGGATAAGTGGACAATAAGATGCATTGAAAGCTGAACAACTAGGCCCAAAGGGTTGTGACCAGTGATATGAAGTCTACAGTGATATGAAGGCCAGTCACTAGCATCATACCTCAGGGGTCAAATAACTGGCACCAGTATTATTTAACATCTTCATTAATGACTTTGTTAATGGGGAAGGGCTTATCCTGATACAAAACTGGGAGGAATGGCTATAATATGCTAGATGGCTGTGGTACCACTCAGAGAAACATCAACAGGCTGAAGAATTGAGCAGACAGGAATCTCATAAAGTTCAGCGAAGACAATAATCTGTTTCAGCATGCTTGAGCACCAGGGTTGCACTAGGTGTTCACAAGAGATCCCTTTCAATCTCAACAACTCTGTGATTCATTACTTCTTGAGTTATATGCTGCATTTATTTTTGCTGATGTTGGTAAGAATATCATTGTGTTTGACCCCTGAGACACATGCAATGAGTCAATGCCTCTGAAGGCTAAGTACCATGCTGTATTTAAAAAAGATGTCATACACTGATAATCTTAGAAAAGGGCTGTAAAAAAATCAAAACCAAAAGCTCTAAATTCTTTGAAAGGGCTCCTAGAAAGGAAGACTGACTAATTATCACTCAAGAAAAAGGTGTTACTTAGTTTCTAAGATAATATTCCAAACTCATCAGAGTAATTTCCTACACAGCTATTATCTTGGATCTGGCCCCTTTTTAAAAAATAACAGACAGTGAATAAATCATATGAATAAAGAAACATTTAAAATATACATTGACAGAGAAAGTCTACCTCGTATAACCTTTGTTTTTACAAAAAAAGAAAGAAATCACATCTTCAGGAGTCTGAGTACTTAGAAAATAGTTATGGCACTTCTACTGGATGCGATGAAGACATTTTTGCCTCTTTTACAGACAGAAAACTAATGAATAAGCAATCTGGGACCAATAAAAATTCCTACCATGTGTAGTGTAGCTTATTACCTCACCTGTGATGATAAAGCTGTCTGAAGGTAAAACATGCACTGAAATAACTCCTGTCAAAATACTGCCCTTCTTACCTACTGTGTTTGAATATTTTGCTTTTCTGAAAATTCTTAGTCATTTTGGAAATACTGCCTCTAAAGAGCAGCACTTTAAGATAGGAGGGGCTGTAAACTTAAAATGAGAAGATGGATGCCTGAGGAAGAAAGACTCTATTTTAACTTTGTCATCAAAATCAGAGTCATGAAACACCAGGCTAAGATTTGTAAAGAACATTTAGGTGTCTGAAGATGTAAATGGATGCTTAGTGTGATCTCAAAGATACTACACACAATTATTTTAGTGAGTGTTTCCAAAAATGAAGAGCACGCTTCAGCTTGTAATTGCCTAGGTACCTTTCAAACTAGACCTTAAGACTGTGAAAAGTGGGTGACAAAACAAGCAGCACTTCCTGTTCCCAGGTCAGATTATCGCTGAGGTTTACACTCACATATACTAAGTCTGGAATCTTCTGTACCTTGACATGGCTTGT
The DNA here is from genome assembly GCA_024611175.1 of Megaceryle torquata. NCBI lineage: Eukaryota > Metazoa > Chordata > Aves > Coraciiformes > Cerylidae > Megaceryle > Megaceryle torquata. Next base: position 32,753 of record JANIJG010021452.1, on the reverse strand, counting down.
AGACCTTGGATGGAAAGAGCAGAAACATGATTTTTTTTTCATTCCCGAAATTAAAATTTCTGTAAAATATGTTTATCTGACATTTATGCCTTAAATCCTGCTCTGAATCAGGAAAGAATCAGCTTCCAGATAAATTTTGACTAGTTTAACTAAATCGGCTTATAAAACACATCATGATTCAGCCAGTGCAATATTGGGTGTACATATGAGCCAGAAAATATGTCTTTCTTATGTTAACTCTGAAACTAGTGACTTGTATCTATCCTAGACGATCCTTTACACATGGGAGAGGCATAAGGCTATATGTGGTTATGGAGATATTTAGACCCTTAAAATCATAAGCAAATCTCAGGGGATTCCATGTTCAGAATGGAAAATATTTTGAGAGGACAGGCTTTATGCTTTTTGGAATAAGCTTGTAGTGCTATTTTCCCAAGTGCATGCATGTACTTCTGAGGGACAAAACATTTTTCTATTCACCTGAGACTGAATTATAATCAGTTCAAATACTTAATGGAAGTTTGCTCTGTTTATTGTATATCTTCTTGAAGTTCTCATTGACCAACAACTGGAATTATGCATACAACTAAGGAAACAGATAATGTAGTCTTTGTGGGTTTTTTTTTTTCAGCACTGAACCTGCATTCACTGCTAATTGTTTAGTAACTGCAGTCTGAGAACATCTGTTTACTTTCTTTCCTATTTTCAAGTAGTCAATGAAAGAGCAAGCTATAACATTTGAAGGAGTTAAATTAAATCAACAATGAGAATTTAGATTGGGTATCATGAAAAATGACTGACTGAAAGAATTAAGGGAAGGCCTCCCAGAAGAAGTCAAAAAGGGTCTTAATCTAGAGATGTGTAAAATTCAATTGAAAATATTAGCTATCAGCTAGCCTGTATTAGGGAACAAGGCAGGGAACCTAGGCAGCCTACCAGCTTTAAAGCAAGATACTACTGCTACCTTGAAATATACTCTGGACCAGAAAGCCTCAAGTTAGCCAGCTCACCCATTAAAAGATTTAATTAAAGAATGTGGTAGAGGAGTAATGTTGATAGCCATCATTTATATAAAAGATTACATAATGCACTTGTCCACAAAGTCAGTAAAACTAGAGTTTAAGTCCCTATTTTCTAGACTATCTTAATGACCATCAGGCTTCCTCGGGGTGGGAAAATTTTTTTTGAAGTACAAATGAAAAATGCAAAATTCATGGCCTTGGAAAGGAAGATGGTCTGAAAGCTGTGGGAGAAAGCTATAGGTGGGCTCCATGACTTATTTGGCCCTTTCCACCCTATGGCTAAGATTGATTTAACTTCTCTATGTCTTGCAGATACCATATTTTGTATAAAGCCTGAGAAAACAATTTGTTCTATCATTAAAAGTGTTGGTAACAAGTCTAAAAAGACTTCAAATATAGGGTCATTTTCTAATGTCAGGATTTAAAAAACAAACACACAAACAAAACCCACAACCCCAAAAAAGCCACCAAACCAATTTATTTGGACTTTTAGCATACTTATTCATATCTTTACATCCCTCAAAGTCTTCATGAATGTGAAATTTTATAATTTATTTTAACCTAAAGTAATGTAAGTAGCGAAAGACAGTGCAAGCAACTAATATAGCTGCAGGGTTCAAACCTAGATATATTTGGTAATTCCTAGGGTCCAGGAATGAACAAAGAAAAGAAATAGATGTCTCCATTCCATGTTCTGAAATGCAAGCTTCCTGTTGGCCTACTAAAGCAAATCTTCAAAGGCAGTTACTGAGTAGAATCCCTTCTATATGAGTTGTAAAAAATTAGCAGCCTAAAAGTTCCAGGGAAGAAATCTTTGCAACTATGCCACATTATATGTAATATTACTGAATGTAAAGTGGAAGTGAATACTGATACAATTTTTTTTCTAAAATAAGATAATATTCTTTCACATTACTGCACTCAATAACTGTCTTCCAAGAAATTTTTATTCCACCAAGCACTAAAAATTTTAGGATTCTGTTGTAGCTCAAAAGTTCTTAATGGATTTTAGAAGTGCTTGCTGGAAGCAAAATTAACGTGATTTTGCTTCCTTTTTGTAATTTTGTTGTTTTACCTTTGTTGTTTTGTTTTTTGGGTTTTTTTGGTTTTGTTTTTCAATTGATTTAATAAAATTCTGCTAGAACTGTTGTCCTAGTTTGAGTGAGAACAGAACTAATTCTGTTCAGTAATTTTACTTTTCAGTTTCTTCTAAAAACAGATGGATTTTACCGATCACTTAGACTGAATGAACGTCACTGTGTGTATTACCATCCTCTCAGGAATTACTTCTTGGAGTACAGTAGACCATAAGGTTTTTTTACTTTGCTTTTGTACTTGTTCCTTAATTTCTCTGCATCTGGCATGATGACTTTTCCTACTTAGTATACAACTTTTTAGCTAGGTAAACAATGGAAATGTTCTAACTACCCCTCCAGCAGTTCTGAATAGTCCCACCTTGGAAGTATGATTTCTTTTTCCTTTGGTGGAAAGGAGTCTAAGGGGAATTTAAGCAAACTGACTATGCATCCATCTGAAGTGGTAAAGTGCTCATACTGCACCACACTTCACCACCACCGTGGTAGTGGTAATTCATGTAAACCTGTAAAGTAGAATGTAGAATTATATAAATGCCAATTAAAGCATTTTTCAGCCTTCAGCATTACTGGGAGCTTTTCTTCAAACAACACTTTCTGACGGTGTTATATCACACCAGTGATATCTATCCAGAAGTTCTTCTTAAATCATTAAAATTTTGCAATATTTTGGTTTCACAAATCTATTGCAAGATATAGTGTGTAGGAAAGAATCCAACAGTTCTGATGACAATGGTGAGAACTGCAACGTTATCAAAGAATTATTTCCACTGCTACATAGTAAAAATGGTAGAGACTAGCTTTAATACTAATGATGCACAGAAAGAAATTTAGAGACATACCTCCAAACAGTGATATAATGTTATACAAAACTATCTGATAATGCCTAAATATAAGGGATACACCTCATTTTAAATTTTATATGTTTGATATAGATATCTGATACACTTATAGATGCACTTGATATAGACATCTTACATACCTAATCCTGGGAAGCATGTATGAGGATTGGGTTCTAGACTTGTCTTCTACAAGGGAAAGCATACAGGCAGGAATAATGGTATTTCCTGTACAAGGCATCGGAGTACTGCCTTTATAAAGGCTACTTTTACAATAAGAAATGTCAGAACATTTGGGGTTTTGATAAACAAACCTCATAAACAGGAGCTGGAAACAATTTCTACAGCAGAAAACACTAGATCTCTCTTCCAAGTGTACCTCCAGTTGCAGCCTATTCCCCTGTAGTGTTACCATTTTTCCTAATTAAGATTATCATGTCTGTCAGGCTGAAATGTATCTACATCAATTACCATTCAAATTCAATATGGAATATAGTCTAGAGGGAATAGTGTGGCACTCAAGTAATATTTTCTTTCATATGTCTTTTACACATGCCTTTGTCCTTTGCACTGATCTCTAAAGTGTCTCACTGAATGGCAAACCCCACTCACCTTATTGAGACAAGTTCCAGACTACATGCCTTACCTTGTGTGTGTGTGCAGAGCACATTACACAATATGGGCACTACTGTAAAGTTGATACTTATAATGATAACAGTTCCAATTTTATAATGTTTTCCTTCTGTAGGGCCATGCCGATGCCTCCACAGAGGCCTCTTTAACCTCAGTAGAACAGACTTGTGTGAGAAGAATAGTGTTTGTGAGGACTTACCATACTGGTCTAAACAAAGAAATACTTTTTTCACATTGAATAACTTATCAAGGTAAGTCTTTTAATCAATTAATATTAATTTCATTAGGATTTATGTAATAATAATATTGAATGTTACAGAAAAAAAAAAGAAAAAAATCTGTGACAACAATTTCATATTCTCTGAGGAGGGACTTAAACATGGAAATTCTTCATTTTCTTCAGATCTTACCTTCAGAAATTTTGGGTCCTCCTAAGCCACAGCATTTTCAAAGAGTGTAGTTACCCATAGCTTCATTGCTGCAAACACTCCTTTATATCAAGGAGCTCCTGCTTAACTATAATGCTCTCTAACATTGTATTAGCAACATAATAATGGTTGACTTACACCTTCTAGAATACACACTTTATTTCATACAGCACTTGCACTTTCAAATTTCCTCATCTTTCTTAATCTTTCCAAAACTACTTGGATTTCATGCATCATATTATAAATATTATGTCTATACTAATAGGTTTGTGTAGGCTGTGATATAAGTTTCATGGCCTATACAGTTCAAGTTTTGCAACAATAAATGCCAGACTTCAGACTAATGTCTGGTGAACATGAGAGAAAGCTTTTAATGCATGTGCTCTCCTTTGCATCAGGTTAAGAGAAAATGAGTGTAGATCCTAAACTGCTGGTATTCTAACATTGTTTATTTGTGGGTTTTTTACCTTTCTAAAATCATTACATGCATTACATGTTGTAATTACATTACAATCATTACATCCATCTGGCCTGGGAAGAGGAAATAAAGAGGTGGAACCAATTTGGACAGCACTGCAGCTGCAATTATTGGTAACAAAGCATGTGGGTACAGGTAGGGCAAGGAAAGGGAATGCAATAGCCCATGTAGATGTCCCTGTAAGTCTGCCCAGCATAGCATGGGTGTACACAAAAGGAAGGAGTAGAAAAAGCTAAGAGATTATAATATGCAATATTAGCCCTTCTATCATATCAGATGTATAACGTTACAGAATATGGTTTGCATGAAACAAATTTCTATAGAGATGTCTGGAATAATTAAAATACCATGAACAGTAGAATGCTGTGTGATCACAGTTAAAGTCTAAGATTCATAGAAATCTTATCACTGACTCCTAGCAAAGCTGAGATTTCTCCCATAAAAATTTAAGGGAGAAGAGATGGCCTACTAATTATGGACAATGGAAAAGATCAAGCCTGGGTATTTGGCTCACACATTATGGCTATGTAATTATTCTTTGCTCTGATGAAACTTGTCTGGTGCTGTATCCATGGGGAGAACATGATGAATGAAGAAGATTCCAAGAAGGAATAACTCCTGGACTTGTCTCCTAGGAGTTAATATCTAGTTTTGCTGAAATCAGTGCCAACTAGATGAATATTTGCTTCCTGCAGATAGAATGAATCTTGAGACAAACATATTTAAGGTAACTTGCTTGACTCTATCTGCTGGTCCCCACCTTTGATAGCACAAAGGCTATGAAACTGCAGTAGACCACAACAAGTAATGCAGTAGTCAGAATAATTTGTAAAAAATTAAAAGATGTTTCTACTTTTGAAAAATCAGACTTTTCACTCGCAAATGAAGTATTATTCAGTTATGTTCAGAAACAATGAAATTAAAATTATTTGCAATTTGTATTATAATATAGTTCTGTAGAAGGACTAGATTATGAGTAGCTAAAATGATCTCTTTGCTGCTTCTCTGAGGTAGGATATGGGAGATGTGAACTTACCCTAAGTCAGTTCCAGTTTTCTGAATACTTCTGTAGACAGTGCACAACTATTTCAAATGAACCGGACAGAAAATTTCTGATAAAACAAAACTGTGTCAAAATTACATTCATTAACTTTATTGGGGGGGGGGGGGGGGGGGGGGGGGGGTGACACACACAACATTTTGGGTTTTATAAAATAATGGGGGGGCCGGGGGGGTGTTCTTTG
>JANIJG010021452.1:0-14418 GCA_024611175.1 Megaceryle torquata | reverse complement strand
AGCCTAAATAATCCTATAAAAATATGAAAATACAAACATCTCAATATATGTATATAATTATATACATATTTATGTATATATATACACACAGTGAAATGTTTTTTATGTCTATACATATATGCAAAACTTTTAAGTCAGGATACCTCACAGTCATTTCAAAATGTAGTTCAACCTATTTGGCAATTTTGAGGTGCCCTTTTTTACATTTCCTGTCAGAAAAAAAAAAGAAAACAACTCTTCAACTGGACTTTATATTTGGGAATCTAGATATAAAATGTAATAATGAAGTGATAAATAAAAGGAATATTGAGTTTTTTGTTAAATATATTTAAGGATTTTGTTTGTTTTGATTTGTTGTTGTTTTGTTTTTTTTTTTTTTTTTTTTTTGGGGTAATTAACACTCCAAAAATGCAAAGTCTTAAAAAATCAGAGTCACCCAGGAAAACTCAATAAAATTCCAAATCTTTTATTTCATGACAGAGATTTAATGATGATTATGGTGTTGTGCCAGATAGTATGGAAAACATTTACCTGACTCCACTGATTTAAGACATGCTAACATCTTTTTGGGGAGACAACTGTGATTTGCCAGATCCTACTTGATTTCATATCCAACGTGCACAGCTCTGACCAAGTTAGGCATAAATGCTTATGTAAGTTTAAAAGAACAACCCAGGCACATAAGAAGGTAGAAAAATATACTCTCATAATAATACATGTGAATGCAGTAGAAACTAGAATATTTAATTTTAGGGAAGTATTATAGGTACACATGAAACATAGGAAAATCCAGGTTAGTGTATTATGACTAGGATTACTCTAAAGGATTGGTGTAGTAAAAATAATAATAATTAAAAAATAATGGTTTAATTCAGGCACAAAATTAAGAAGGAAATATTCTGTATGCAACAAGAAAGACTGTCTCAATAACAAACTACTACTTTTCTCACTTGACATCACAAAAGTTCATTTGGTTCACCACTAAGAACTCTGGTTGTTCAACAAAATTATCTGCCTAGTCAGAAGAAAGATAATAATCTCCTTCTCCATATTCATCCACTCCCACCTTGTTCAGAAAAGTTTTTATATTTAGCCATACAAACAACATAGAAATTACAGTGCATTTTGAAAAATTAAATCTTGGATTTGCTGTATTAATATGTTATATGCTTCTCCACTTCTGAGATAAATAAAAATACCCATTTCTAAATATCTACTTAGAAACATCAGATGTGATTTTTAACTGACAACTCTCTTATATTGTTGAGTATAGGAATATACCACTTATCTCCTTTCAAATACAACCCCTCCCCAAAGTATTTCACCTATTAACATACAGGACACCTTTTAAAAATACATATATACTAAAAAATTAAACAATATACACAATCTGTTTTATACTAAGATATTCTAAGAAAAAATTAGTTTTAGAAGGACATAAATACATTATTATACTGCTTTGCTTAAAAAACTAATTAAAATCCCATTCTTCCTGAAATGAATGGCAACACTTGCACTATTTTGAGATATTCAGTTGTAACATTCCTGCATTTGCAACAACAGATTGAAAATTATATTAAAAAATGGGGACAATTACTTTAAAAAACAAAACATATTTAGGATTATTTATTTATTTCGGTCATATTAATCTTGCTATCAATTTGTAATTCTAATTTGTTTTCTACATTTTCTTCATTTTCCCTTGTTTATATATTGGAGTGTCAACTCTTTATGGCAAATATTGTGGTGTTTACTAATACAGTATCTAACATATTAGGCAACAGCCTTCTAGGTGCCAGTAAAATAATGCAAACGTAAAATAATTTTAGTTTTGTTCTTTTTTTTTTTTTTCTGTTGAAGCCTACAATCCATAAGGTCACAAAGTTACAAGGTATAAAATTATGTCACAAAATCCTTGGTCTCAACTTTGTTTTTTCATTTTATGTTTGTATAACCAAAGATTAACTATGTGGTTTTGTTACCTACCACACCACCTTTTTCCTTTTTTTTTTTTTTTTTTTTTAAGTACTTAACTCCCTGTCTGTCAGGGCAATTGAACAGTGCTTTTATTTCCCTTTTATAGATAAAAAGTTCAGAACGTGACTTGGGTGCAGAAATGAGAAACCTAACAACTACCCAAAATAAGTGTTCTGAGCTAACTGGTAGGGTATCTGTGACTATGCAGGAAGGTTAGGTTCCAGGCTTGTGTGGATGCTTCTGGCTATACTGAAATCCATGCTGCAAAAAGGAGAACATCTAAAGCAAATATGAACTTAAGCTTAAAATACACATGCAATTTAATTTTTTCAAATGTTATAGGAAGAAAAAATTGAAGGAAATCAACCTTTATTTCATGCCAAATATATATTATAAAAAATAAGGATTTCAATTATGACATTTGCTTACTCACAAAGCAAATTAATTACTTTCACAGGCATCACTCTCATCCTATTTGTGATAACATAAGATCAAAATCAGGCTCAGCAAGTATAATACTTCTCCCCTGAAAAGGAATCAAACTATAACAAAAAATAAAAGAAACAAGGTAATTTCACTGCATATGCTTTCACTAATACATTATTATATAATGCCTTGACAAAAGTGCAACAGTCCAAGAAACTGGTGCTTAACAAAGGGCTTGAACTAGAGAGCAGTTTGTTGCCCTCAGTTCCCAACAAAGTCAGCAGAGATTTGATGAAACTGCAATTCAGAGGAGGATGCTCAGTACTTGAGGGTTCTCGGCCACTATGTCCAGAGGACACAATTCAGATTGCTTTAATTTAGCATTAGCTGCTCAGATTCACACTTGCATGCTGCAAAATCCTAGACTCCTACTCGCATAACCCCATACTGCACTCACCTATCACATTAGCATCACCTAAAAGTCCTCTGATTTACCATATTGCAAGTCCTGGCTCAGTTCTGGGAGATGAAAAGCATCTGCTGTGGCATTTCAGATGTTTGGTGATTACCCTACACAACTTCTCATCCCCTCCCTTATGCTGCAAGGAGATAATCTGCACTGAGCAACTATGAGTGTATATCAACACATACAAAATGTCTTCCTGGGAAGCAGAACCATCACCAGACCTGCACTGTTACTCATGCTTAACACCTCAAGTCCTGTCTTCCCCCATCCTTATTCCTGATCCACTCATGTAAACTGGTCCAACTAGCTAGAGCAAGGCTCCCAGCTCCTTCACTTTTCTATTACCTAATTTCCTTGCCCTTCTCACTGATGATGTGCTTTAATTATACCCTCACCTCTCAGTGTCTTTGTAGGTGAGGGGATGGCATTCACAGGCTATCACCTTATGTACCACACAGCTAATACAAAGTATTTACCTAGCATATGGAGTGGGAAGACTAAATACATGCTGACTAGCCAGATAGCAAGAATTAGCACTTAATGTGGCTGCTATGCCAATTAGAGTAACCATACATAACAAGGCAAAAAATCAAGGGTTTAAGTTTTACATTTCACATGGTGGCACATGCCTGCACTAAATTACACCAGAAAATAAAGTCTCACTGATTATACAAAATATCATCAAAACTTGTAAAAAACAAACCTAAAAATTGACAGTAGGAGCATTTCTTTGCATCATCCCCTGCTCATTCCACCTCAGAGAATTTTCTGAAGAGATTGCACAGAGATTAATGAACCAAGGAGCTTTTTTATCTGCTATTTAAGCTTTCCTTTCTCCACTTTTATTTTCACAAGTTTAATTATAACTCATGCCATGAATCTTCTATAATAGTTGTTCTTTTTTCCTTCTGTTAAATCTTTCAACTACCTGTGTAATGTTATTTTATCTTTTCTTAGCAGAGAAATATCTTTACAAAAAAGGTTCCATCTAATCTAACAAAATCTAACTAATTTGGCACAATTCTACATTTTCATCTCCATAAAGCAAATCATAGTATTTCCTTGAAACTATATTTAAATTACTACCTTCAATTTTATCTCTTTTTCTATCTTCATTGCTCATCAATTACTTTAAACTCCTTAAAACCCCACCTGGGCTCTAGATTCTATTCCTATGAAAATTTCATGCTGTTTTAGCTGCTCATTTGACTATAGGCTTGGAGTTGATGAGGGGGTATTCTGAAAACATGAGTTCCTGTAAAGAGCAGTAAGTGAAAAGTAAAAGCCATCTATTATTTCTCTATGTGTCAGGCTAAATACACTGCTACAGTAGGCTTGTACTGATATGAGTAGTCCCGTGCCATCCATCCTTAAACTGAAGTGGCTGCATGATGAAAACTGTAGAAAAATCAGGAAGGTGTGATAAAAGTCTACTGGAATAAAGCAGAAAGACAACTCAGTACATTACAGGCAAGATGATGCCTGCATGCACTTATAATTACAGCCATGCTCTGTTGTATCAGGCAACTCTTGGGAAGTCCCTGGCTACATAGCCAACACCAGTAAAGCTCAAGGCAGAACAAGCTACCAAAAGGTCATGAGTCACCCTATGTCTGCAGGAGGCAGAAATACTTTGCTTGTTTGGGCAGGTGCTTGTTCATGTCAGACAGTGGGCTTACATTGCAAATCTCTACTGATTGCACATACATACATACCCTCAAGGAGGTCAGTGGAATTTTCTTTCAGTAATTTCAATAGTTCTGGATTGGGTTCCATGTGTACATATGGTGAAATAGGAAGTTAATTTTTCAGACATGTCATGCACTTAACAAATCCCTTGTTGCTTAGTCCAAGAGCATACACTTTCTTTAGATAAGATACTTAGAAAGAATACAGGCATCTTTCTAATCTATTTTTTATTTACAAAAATAGGAAAATACCCACAAAAAGAGAAGCAGTTCTTTGTAAATTTAGCTAGATCATAATGTAAATAAACCGAGGTCATAGATTAGTCTTCATCTTCTCAGATTATTAAATTCTGTAAATCCCATTCCAATTCAAATTCTCTCTTTCTATAAAAGGATATGTAGAACTGAAATATTCTGTGAACAAGCGCAACTGGATTATAGAAGACATTAGCTGCTACTTTGTTCCTCAACAAAATGCACATCTTTTTTCTAGTCACATTTGTATTTATGAGATTTTTTTTTCCCCTCATCACAGCAGCACATACACTTGTAGTATTTCCTTCATATATTTTACCTGCAATAATTGCAAGATGAATGTAGTTTTGTTATTTCTCTATGTTGCTTCTTTGTGGTATTTCTGCCCTCCTAACTACTGTTTCTTTCAAGTCAATTCAAAGTTAAATTACTGCATTAAAAAAAAATATTGATAGGAAGTCTTTCTCAAGTTAAAATAATACTAGATTATTACAAATAAAATAAATCAAAATGACAGTGCAAACAGATATTTTAAAACATTTATTAGTACCTGCCAGCACATTGCAACAGGAGTTTGGGACAACTCCCATTCTACTGTTTATCAGAAGTGTTTATTTTGTTCCAGTTCTCAGACCTCCTCTCAGCTGAAGCTGCATTTCTCAAGGGCATTCCTTCCTTTTAGTTCTAAAAACTATAATACAATAGAAACCTAACTTCAGCTTAAATGCTCAAAACCAATTTATATCTGAAATCATGAGGCTTAGAACCTTGGAACCAATCTGGAGAAATATTTATTGGAAGAAAGAATATCATAAGAATCACAGAATCATACAACCGTTTGAGCCAGAAGATGACCTCTAAAGGTCATCTAATCTCAGCCCCCTTTCCCCCCACCCCCTGCACTAAGTAGGGACATCCTCAACTAGATCAGGTTGCTCAGAGCCTGGTCAAGCCTCAGCTTGAATATCTCCAGGGATGGGGCCTCAGCTACCTCTCTAGGCAACCTGTTCCAATGTTCCACCACTCTTGCAGTAAAGAACTTGTTTCTAACATTTAATCTAAATCTACTCTAGTTTAAAACCATTGCCCCTTGTCCTTTCACTACAGGCCTTTGTGAACAGTTCCCTTCCTGCCTTCTTGTAGGCCCCCTTCAGGTACTGTAAGGTTGCTATTAGGTCTTCTTGAAGCCTTCTCTTCTCCAGGCTCAACAACCCCAGCTCCCTCAGCCTGTCTTTGTAGGAGAGGAGCTCCAGTTCTCTGATCATTTTCATGGTTCTCTGCTGGACCCGTTCCATCAGGTCCTGCTCCATCAGGTCCATGTCGCTCCTGTACTGAGGGCTCCAGAACTGGATGCAATACTCCAGGTGAGGTCTCACCAGAGCAAAGTGGCAGAATCACCTCTCTCGATTTGCTGGTCACACTTCTTTTGATGCAGCCCAGGATGCAATTGGCTGCAAGCACGTACTGTCTGCTCATGTCCAGCTTCTTGTCCACCAGCACCCCCAAGTACTTTTCTGCAGGGCTGCTTTCTGTCACCTCATCCCCCAGCCTATATTGATAGTGAGGATTGTTCCAGCCCAGGTGCAGGACCCTGTACTTGGTCTTGTTGAGACCTCACCTGGAACACTGTATCCAGCTCTGGTGTCTTCAGCACAGGAAGGACATGGACCTGATGGAGTGGATCCAGAAGAGGGCCATGGAGATGATGTGAGATGAGGCTGGAGCACCTCTCCTACGAGGACAGGCTGAGGGAGCTTGGATTGTTCAGCCTGGAGAAGAGAAGACTCACAGGAGACCTAATAGCCACCTTCCAGCACCTGAAGGGAGCTTATAAAAAGACTGGAGAGGGCCTGTTTACAAAGGCCTGTAGTGAAAGGACAAGGGGTAATGGTTTTAAATTAGAAAGGAGGGGACCTGGATTAGAAATAAGGAGGAAGATCTTTACCACGAGAGTTGTAGAGTACTGGAACAGGTTGCCCAAGGAGGTGGTTGAGGCCCCATCCCTGAAGACATTCAAGGTGAGGCTTGAAAGAGGTCTGAGAAACCTGCTCTAGTTGAGGATATCCCTGCTCTCAGCAGGGGGGCTTGGACAAGATGACCTCTAGAGGTCCCTTCCAACCCAGACATTTCTATGTTTCATGAGGTTCACCTGGGCCCACCTCTCCAGTTTGTCCAGGTCCCTCTGGATGTCATCCCATCCCTCTGGCCTATCAACAGCACCACTCAGCTTGGTATCATCTGCAAACTTGCTGATGGTGCACTCGATATCACTGTCTTATGTCATTGATAGAAATATTAAACAGTACAGATTCCAGTACAGACCCCTGAAGGGTTAAATGTAGACCATTTTTCAATTAGCGTTTTATATTAAACCTTGACTCTGGAAGACTGAAAAAAGTACCTCACACTTCTTCTAGTTGCTACTTAAGTACATTTCTTCCCACCTTAAAGGATGAACATTCTTTGATGCTTTTCACTAAAGATGTAATGTGGAATGCAGACTTCTCACAGCCAGGAATTATCAAATCATGCTTAAATAAACAAAAAATTATCTGGTCTCTGCTTCAGTTGCCATACTGTCACCAGTGTAGGCTCTAGCTCATAAATGGAAAGGCTTCTTCCCTCAAAAGCAGTTTTTACTAAATGTGTGCCCATGCAAGTTGTGTATAGAGAGAGAATAATTATTAAAACAATATTGATTACACAGGTGGTTGATTTTATGAGATTACCTAGTTCTGAACAAAGTATTTAAAAAAAAATGTACACACATATCCATACACAAAAGTCCATGAATAGTTTCCTAAGTATCCCTCATGAAAACAGGATTAAAAAATGTGTGAATGGAAGAAAACAAATCCTCCACAAATTCTCTATGATACATAGTTTTAATAACAGAGAAGAAACTTAACTTTTCCATTTTTTTTTCCTGTGTAGAATAAAAAAAAACATTCTGTATTTTATTTATCAATGTTTTATGAGTTTCAAATTACATTTGCAGAGAAGTGTAATATATTTTGAGTAGCTTCATTTATACTTTTCACTTTTTTTTATAATTAAAAAAAAAAGAAAAAATGAGCTGGTTACATACTGAATTCTACAAGAGAAAAAAAAATCATAGATTTTCACTCAGTTGCAGAGTATGCAGTATACAAAGAAAATTAGACATCTATATTGACTGTACCATTGTTCAAATGAAACATCTTTTAAGAAGACATAAAGCATGAATAGTAACTGCTTTGGCCAGTATGTATACAAGAATAACACTTCCAGTGACAGCAGAATGTTAAATCTAGTCTCTAGCTAAATTCACAATAGTTCCCCCTCCCCCTATCTAAAATCTCCCTTTTTTCCTTTTCCTCATCTAATTTGTTGCATGGTGTTCTATGAATACCTGCCAACATTCCCCAGAGTCAAGGATAGGTTTTACAAAAGCATGAATATTTACAGTACTATTTAGTATAGCAATTTGGGATGCTTCTGACTGAAAGACACCATATAATTATAATGTAATTTCATGATTGAAATTGTTGAAAAGACATTCTCAAAATAAAATAATCTGTGAAAATTGTAGATAGATAATATACATTGTTTTTAAAACAAATATGCCTTGGTGATGATATCAAACTCCCAATGTTTTGCATTAGACAGAATCTAACTTATGAACTCACAAAACCCACTCCAGATTCCCAAGCAAATTGATCTCCCTAACAGAAACTCGGGAAAAAGTGGTGTATACCTACTTTCCCAGTCACAAAAACTATAGATGTTACTTTGGCTCCTCATGGCTATTAACTCACTGTTCAAAGAAGCACTGCACTGGTTGCATTTCTGAACTTCTCAAGAGAATCCATAAACGGCTGCATCTGTTAGCTTGTATTCCCCAGTAGCAGATCACACTTCGATGTGTTCTGAAGGATCTACCATGTCCAGATCACAGCATTATTTTAACAGCATACTAAACTTAATCCAAATTAATTTAGGATTTAAACCCAAATTTAAAGTCAAAATCACATTTTAGCACTCCAGGTAAGAATACTCAAAATCAATCTCTTAAAACTACATTTTATAATGAAACTATCTAGCTATAGGGCTGATGGGACAAAAGGACACTAGCACTTCTAATTTGTTTTCAGATGATCTTGATCTTTACCACAGTTGATTTCTACAAGACATGTAGTACATTTATTAAGCACTCTTTTGGCAATTCGGTTTAAGTTCTCAACTCTGTGCCATCTAGAAGAGGCCTCTCTTTTGAAAGTTGTGGAAATAAAGTAATCCAACCATTTTGTTTCTATGTTATAGAAAAGAAGGATTTGCAAGGACCTTTAAAATAAGCCACTTTCCTTTTTGCTCAAAAATCCTTGAGATCTTTTTGTGGGAAGTCAAAAGAGAAAGAGGAAGAGGGTAAAATGCTCAGGAGGTATGACATTTGAGAGTCCCTTTCTTTAAATGTACTGTTGATTCCCATATTTTAGTATTCCTATCATCACAAATATCCACCAATACTGTTATCACATATATTCTGATTGTTTCAAAACTGAAGTTTTAAGTGAGAAACTGTGGAATTGCTAAAACAGTAGAGATTGAAAGAAAGAGGTAAAAAATATGCAACTAGCTTTTACCTAGAATCTGGAACATTCTGAACTGAGAAATGAGGCAAATTCCAAGAATATAGAAGACAGAACAGAAACAATGTAGTAAAGATCAGAAGGATACATAAATTAACACCAAAATACCAAATTTCTATTTCAAAATAAGTATGGCAATATTAATTACCTTCCAATATTAGCTAACAGTTGTCATACAGAAAAAGAGCAAATTTTTAATAATTTTCTGTGTTAGATACAGTGATAAATTCCGCTAAATGCACTTTGGTTTTGACTGATGGCCAATAGTAAACATATAGATTTTAATCACTTCAACTCACCACAGCTACTAAGTGATTTTAGAACAATGCACAAGCTTTTTGGTTTTACTGATCCTTGCTTGGACTTTGTACATATAGGGGTAAAATATTATTGCTAAGATTTAGCAGAAGGTGTAAGTATATATATAAAGTATATAGCTTTTCATCAGTTGTTTCTTTAATAACAATTCTAAAATCCTACACAGTCATAATTATTTTTCAACATTGAAAAGTTCCATCGATTCAACTTTTAACTGATCACAACAATTATTGCTCTGAGAGAAAGGCCATTTGTATGAATTTACTAAGTAAGGCTCTTTTGATAGTAACTTATTCAAGTTAACGGAATCCCATAGAGCAGGAATACAGTCTGTGTGATAAAAAAATACAGCCTGAGATGAGACAGATGGAGAAGGAGGAGAACAGAAGAATAATTAGCAGGAAGCAGATTGGATACAAGTGAATATACTCCAGCTGCAATACACCACACCACCACTGCTGGAAAAGTACATGGCAATGGTATCTTCTGAATACTTTTTTCAAAAGTATTTTTCAGCCAGTCAGTGCCTGTTAAAATACTGATATTTGTTATTATATTGGTATTATTTATACTATATCATATTATATACCACTGATCCACCTTGATCTCACCAGTATTTTAACAGATGCCACATTAGGTTTACTTGTTGTTTAGAACAGGGAGGGATTTATACTATTTCTGGTGCCTTCTATAACTTATCAAGCATTTCAACTTCTGCCCTGCACAATAAAAAAAAAGAGGATACTTAATAATTTGATAATTACAATTGTACATCACAGTAGCTAGAAATGTAGACACAGACAACTCCCATGAAACAATTTACACTTCTATCAACGAGCACTGTTTGGTGAAAAGACTTGATCTCTCAGTACATGAAATGGTTCACTGTCATAGAAAACTATTGGTGTAATGTTTGACATCTAGAACTGGATTTTCAATTAAGCAGGACATTTGTTTAGAAAGAGCTGATCTTACATACTAAAGGAAACAGCTAATACTGGAAACAGGAAAACAAATAAAAAATCTACCAACCAGGACTTCTCAGGACTAGAAATATTAAATTCCAGGAACCCAGGAAATAACTGGTAATTTTCAAAAGAAAATGTATACTTAAAGTTAGAATCCTAGATACTTAAAAAGACATGTTTGCATGTTTGGCAAAACAATAGCCAAACTTCTTATTCAGAAGATTTAAAAAAAATTCCTAAATTCCAACACTCATTTGAAAAACTAGTAATGATTTTTTTTTTGCCAATTTTGAATTGCAGCTGCATGTCCATATAATTTTTCTTTAATTTCTCCTTAATAATCTTGTAATGAACAAACTGTGAATCACTGATCAGGCATATAAATGCTCTGTTTAAAAACTTACTCCTTCTCATCAAACTCCATTATGTAACCTCCTCTAACAAGAAAAAAGAAGAGTGGAAGGTACCTTGTCAGGTCTAGGCACTAAACTGAAATGACAAATTGTTTACCTAAGAGGAACATAAATACAAAATTTCTCATGAGTTCTTTAACTGATTTAGTAAATATCAGTTTCTTTCAGGTATAAACACATAGTAAGATGATAGACCCAAACAGTTTTTAAAGGGAGGAAGATTTTCAACACACATCAGCTAGGCACATAATTTAGGGGGAAAAAAAAGAGAAGAAAATTAAAACAGGGAAAGGAAAGTCATTCTTACCATTCGTACTAATGTAAGATTTGATGCAAAAGCTTACAGAAACGTAAATAGAAGTAAATCCCAAACCACCTGATATATCACTACTTTATATACTTTTATATGTGTATATATACACATTTCTGTGCTATGCATATATACTTCTATAGGGTGTCCATAATATTTGATTACTTTTAAGGAGAAACAGACCTATTGCATTTAGTATCTAGCCAACGGCTCCAGCTCTGAGAGTATAGAAGCTACTTATTCAGCAGTGCCCCTTTAAATCGTTTGCAATTCAGCTGATTCTAAAAACAATAAGGAAAACCAACAGCAAATGAATCCATATGGAACACACGCACATATTCCTGCTCTACACAGACACAACGTATGGAGCCATCCCTTCCCCCAGACTCATCATGTCTTAGAGTCTCACAGCACATGCATGTGCTTATACACACACACACACACCAAAAAAAAAAAAAAAAAGAAAAAAAAAAAAAAAAGGAGGAAAAGGTCTCCACATTATAAGATCATGGAATAAAAAATATCACTGTAACAGAATTATTTCAAAAGACTCTCCAACCTTTATTTGAAATCAAGTTTCTGCTCTTAACAATATTTAAAAAATTAAATATGTTTTAACTGAGAGATATCCTTTATATTCAATCTATATTTAGTTACAGATATAGAGGTAAGGTAGAATAGGGCATTTTTAGTGGTGTATCTTGACCTAAGTTGGGACCAGTTTTGCACATTTTTAATTGCAGATAAAAAAAACCCTTGTAGGGTAAAATGAAAGATAAAATTTATAATATCATCAACCAATGTCCAAAAAGTAAACATGGTGGAACGATAAATTGATTGCTACATTTGTAACTGTAATGAACATGGCAAACTACAACCAATAAAGATGACAGAAAATGAGTGTACTGTGTCTAAATGAACACCTTTGAGTTTTCATGGACATAGGATAAAATAATAATAAACCCTAACATCTTCTCCTACATTATTTATAATTAAAATCCTAGGTTAATTATTCTGTTCTCGATTCTTCTCAGTAAAAAAAGAAAGGAGAGACACATGTGAATTAAAATCCTTGTGGTAACCTCATTAATGTCTTAGCTTAGTGAAAATGAGAACATATTTATTCATGTCCCGATACACAGATTGTTCTGTATAGATCATGGTGGTTTTCATTATAAGAATGGTGAAAAAAGCAAGAAATTTCACTTAGGCAAAACACATCTGGTCTATTTAGATTAATTATCTAGATTAGGGGTATCAAGGGACTTTGCAAAAGACAACCAGCAGCAGAGCCTTGACCCTTTCTGCATTGACTGTTGCTTAACTACTAGAAAAGAATTTTGTATAGCAAGAAGTACTCAATGAAATTCTCAGGAAGCTCTCTCATGTACATAATTTAGAAATTGTTTTCAAATGACAAAGGCAGTAATGGACAGTTAAAGATAAAACATTTAAATAACCATATCTCTGTAGGTCATAAAAATTAGTAATTACCAGAAACTTTTATTATAAAAAGGATGAAGCTTCACTAATGGGTGTATGTCTTCAAACTCAATAAGCACTACTACAGGACTCCATAGCCCTCTAATGCTCATAGAGTCTTCTGACAAGTCAATTCAAAACCTTTCTCTCAGAGCCTGACATTACATCTCTGACACGGATCAGAGAAAAGAACATGGTAACATCAAGCTCCTGGTTTTGGGAAATATATCAGTAACTACAACTAAGTTAAGTGCCTGGCTTAGAACTTAACATTCACCCAAGTCATTTTATATGCACTCTTTAATTTTTATGCATATCTGCTTTCTGGTTTACCCTTTTGTAAAACTGTTATATATTTTGCATATTTAGGGAATCAGAAAATAGCAATTGAGAAACAGAAACAAAAAGATAGATGCTAACACGGGTGAATTATGAAAATCAACCTAGTTTATAAAATAAAAATTATTTAAAAAAGAGACAATTGAAGGCACAATTGTATCCTCCTTGTTAACCATGAAGATCCTAGATTTAGATGATACCAAATTTAGCTCAGTGGGAAAAAATTTATATATTTATTACTAAAACACATATTTGCAAACCATGCAGTCTTCATACATCTGTACTCTGGGTTATATTTCTCATACAGGGAGAATAAGTGGATCCAAATGTCATTAAGAAAAACTACAAATAAGCAACAATAAAAAACCCCTACAACTTTTAAGATTTAATTAAGCATTACTAAAGCTAGGCACAGGCAATACTTGAATATAGATAACTTGCACATACTAATAATTTTGGCTAAATATTCTGTTGATATAAATGTTCACACGGAAAAAAATTACTCCTTATGCAGACTAAGGCTGTAGGGTACAAATGTTTTATATAGCTATATTTGCACATATATATCACACTTTTTAATACCTATATTACATAAGTAAAATTATGTGTGTGCATTGACTTGGAAAAAATACCATTCCAGAATAAGTTTGG
Organism: Megaceryle torquata; assembly: GCA_024611175.1. Lineage (NCBI taxonomy): Eukaryota > Metazoa > Chordata > Aves > Coraciiformes > Cerylidae > Megaceryle > Megaceryle torquata. The sequence continues at coordinate 497 of JANIJG010021452.1, read as the reverse complement.
AGTCATCATCCTCATAAACTGGATTTAAATCTCTCTTTTTAAAGATATATTGAAGAAGAATTTGCATCTAACTCTTGCCCTGCTCTTAACTCCTGTGGACACTATATACATATTCTTCAGCTTTGAGAATAAAAAAATTACAATTTATTTTTATTTTGAGAGAAAAGATACTCACAAATACCAAAATAAAAATGAAAAAATTAAAGAGCTGTCTCAGAATGAGATAAAGGTGACGAAATCAATAGGTTTACTAACCAGCTTTTATTTCATAATACATTTGTGCCTTTTTTTATTTAACAATTCACTGTGAACCTTGTTACAGTAGACTTTTTCTAGACAGAGCTCAATAACTGCATTATAAATTATAATATATAAATTATAATAATCTCAAGTTTACATATAATGAAGATCTTAATTATAGATTTTATTAATATTCCTACTAAATATCATTGTTTACAACAAGTTTTATTTTACTATTTCAACAGTAAAATGTGTAT
>JANIJG010021451.1:0-30102 GCA_024611175.1 Megaceryle torquata | reverse complement strand
AGTCGTTCGAAGGACAATGTGGTCTGACGCATTTTTTTTGGCGAATTCTGTTAAGGCTTTTTTTTTTTTTTTTTTTCGTTTTCCTGTTACGAGAGCCCTTTCATTTGTAGGAGCAAATAAGCCTGACTGTCTCCTGCCACATCTGCTCTCATCCCATCATTCCGTATAGGAGGCCAGCACCTACTAAAGGTTCCACTTTGCATGCAGGAATTGCCTTTTTCCCAATACACTAAACCTGGTGAGGAAGCAATGAGCAGACAGGTACCTCACCACTCAGCCCTTCTGTACCTGCTTGATACACTGGGGCCAGCAAAATGCTGGGACCTGTCTGGGCAATTCTTCCTAATTCCACCTTGTGAAGCAAAGAAGCAAATTCACAGATGCCAGGCAGTGCTTCTCCCTTTCCTGTTAATACCTCCACCTCTTTCCCTCATGCTTAAGTCTTTATAGTCCTTGTAGCCACCTTATAGTCCCTCAGACCGGGTTGTAATGAGAAAATAAGATTGTGAGAACATAGTTAACACTCTCCCTGACCATGCTTGATGCAGATATAGAGCACATTTCCTTTCTCAAGTAACATCATCGTGGCGATTGGGACTCCAGGCAAGCCATGAAGGAACCTATCTAGCCAGAACACTTTAATGCTGGTTTAGGACCAGAATGAATCAGAAAGTTCTGCCAATATTCATTTTTTTACAAACAACAACACCTACAGAAAAAAAAAGAAAAATCTATCCAGAAACACTGCCACACAGGCTCCTCTAACTGTAAAGTGTTCATTTTTCCCACCTAGTGATTAAGCTCAGCAAGGAAAAATCAGGGAAGATGAGATAGGTTTGAAAAAATTCTGCATATGGAATAATAAAAAAGTTTCAAAAAGCTCCAGGCTGACTAACGTCGTCATGCTAGAAAAATTGAGAGAGAAATACAGGCCAGCGTGAACTCTAACCTTAATTTTACTGCAACTTTATCCGCATATTTTACCATGGTTTCCTAAAGAAATGAAGCTCACACAGTTACATAAAGCCAGCTTGTCTGTGTCTGATTATAAATTCCCTCTTCTCCAGTAACTTCTGAAGGCACTGGCCAATTTTAACCAACTTTGCCAGAAAAGCAGAGGTCTGAGAAATAAACCTCTCCTAATTCTAATGGGCAGAGAAGTGTCACTCTCAGAAGAGCAAGGCCTTTCCTTGCACTTCCCCTAGGAAGAAGACGTGTCTGGAAGTTCAGGAGCCCCTTTCTGTGCTCTGTTTTACAAGAGTCCTGGTAGGTGGTAAACAGACACAGTGTGGGCAAAGAGTAGCTGCAGCAGGCACTCACATTACACATTGCACCTTAGCTATCTCCCCTCAATAAGAGGGAGACCAAAATGAAGGCTAGGATGAAGAGAAACATCCAGTCTGGCAAGTCCACCAAAAAACTGCCACTGATTTTGGCTAGTTGGGCACAATGGGCCCTGAGTAATAAACCAAGTGATCTCCAACGCATGTCAGGGCTACGGGGAGATGGTCTTGCATCCAGCTTTTCAAAAGCTGTCCTCGTTTGGTTCCACATTATTCTATAGCACAAACTCAGCAAGGGCACTTTCTGAGTGTGACATCTGTGCTTGCAGGAGAGGGAAGCCAGCACTCGGCTCCACACAGGTGCTCCTGCTGGAAAGCATGTGTCTGGAAAGCTGAGTGTACAAAAAAGAAGTGCCCTTTGTGCACTCTTCTGGGAGCTGGGAGCCACATTAACAGCTGCACAATGAGGGGAGAGTAACCAAGAAGATCACCCAGGTCAATTAGATGCAGAAGTAAGTGGAAAAACTCAACTCCTATTTTTCTGTAGAACTTGAGTTCTGAAAGAGCACAGGAGTTCACCCGTCTCCCTATTTATTTGGAATTATGCACATTTTCTACAGCCAGGGTTTACCAGTTCTCCTATAATCAGTGTGCTGCACGCTCTCTTAAGGCCAGTTGTTTCTTGCTTCGTTAACTAGGCTCATTATTTCTTATAAATTCCACGTGTCTGCAACCATGATCAGCTGATCTTACCCTTTGCGTATAAATCCCTGCAGAGTTTGATCAGGTGTAAGAATGAATAAGCTGGACTTTTGTCCACAAGGCAGAAGGAACACAGAGAGGGTCAGCATCTTCCATCCCCACCATCTAACCACACAAACCACACACTCACACACCTATGCTGGGCAGCCCAGGGCTCCAGCCACCAGGAACCCCTGATGGTGGTAGGGACAGAAGCATTCCCCATCATGACCTTATCTTCTCTCCTAATGCCACTGCAGGCTTGACAGAGGACTTCTGTTAAACTAGAGCCTTCCCAGGGATGGCAGGGGAAGGGAGTATTCCACCTTCTGCCCACACAGGGCACGTACCCATGTGATGCAGCATGAAGCCCGACAAAGGCTGCAAAGCACTAACAACCTGCCAGCTAAATAAATTCTGCTGGGTTGATCTCCAGACTCTCGTGGAAAGGTTGCTTCCCATACTTGAGTTAGCATTTAGGAAGTGCAAATATTTCCACAGCATGCTGCAGTCCCATCTATAACTTCTCCCACAGGAGAACTTGTCCACAGCAATGCTCCTTTGAGATGATGTACCTTCCAACTTCCGCTACCATATGAAGGAAAAGCTTCTCCATCCACAGCTTTGCTATCACCCTGTGTTAATCTGGACACAATGCTATTCACTTGGGACACTGGCTAACCTCTTGGTGGGCTGTCATGCCTCAGGTAAGCTTTCAGCCTCACTTTCCCTGCAAGCCATGCAGGCAGGTCAAGACAGCTTTAAGACATCTGAGAGAGAGCGACTGCAGGCTGTGGTCCTGCCTTAGCGGTCCTCCAAGTCAGGAGGCCTCCTCAGGCCACGGTGGCCACCTATAAGCAGGATCTGACCAGACAAAATTATGCAGGTCACTTAAGTTTGCAAAGAAAGCCAAAGAAGATCAGCAACACTTCAGCAGATCTTCCAGGGCAAAGGCACAACATCACTGGAGCACAAGAACAGCGAGGAAAGTTCCTTGTCAGCAGCACAGGGGTGGGGAACAGCATCCCCCCAGGGCAAAGGCCACCACACCTCTGGCATATTCCCTGCAAGAAAATGTGCTGTAAGCTGCAATTTCACAAGGGACACATCCCACCCTTTGTGATCCTTCACCATTTTGCTGGCTACCTCATTTCAACGTCACACTAGCTACATGCCAGCAAGAGGGGCTGGAAGTACCCGTTGACCGCAGAGAGCTGTTCTTCCCCACATACTTCACACCAACACAGACCCTGATATAAGCTGCTACTGCAAACTGATGGTAGCACCTCCAGAGATAATCAGGAAGACAACTCCAGGAAGAACAGGGTGCAGATACTGGCTTTGTACTGAACAGCCAGCATGTACGGGTAGATGTTTTCTGAAGACCCTCACAGCCTTTGCTGCACACTGTCCTGCCCTTCTAGCAAGCAGCCCCTGTGGCTGTAGAGGAAAACCCCTGGAAAGTGCTCGCCCTGCTCTCTCACCCTTACGAAATAATGGAACTTGGAAGCGTCTCTGTGTTTTTGTAACCACAGTTGTACAGTTGATGTACACAATGTCAAATTAAGCTCCATTGGGATTTCTTTCTTTTTAAATGACAGAATTTCCTTTGCAAGTCACTCCAGAATAACCAGGCTTCCAGAACTTAGAAATGGCAGTTCTTGACAGTTTGTTTCCCCTTCAAAACAGTCTCTCCTCAGATCATCAAAGGACTGTTACTCACTCCTGGACAGTGGTAACCTTTGGGATTCTGACCTGTCCTGGTCCTCTGGGCAAGGATGAGTCTTCTATGTTGTGCGAAACAAAGAGAGCCCCTGAATGTGCTGCAAAGCAGACAGGTGTTTCTGAAAACTGTTGAGTAAACTCTTCCAGCCTGTACATATTCCCCTAAGCAAATACTTATTTAACTTCCTAAAGTATTAGAGATAATCACTATCATTTTCTTTAAAGACATAATTTCAATTTCCATTGAAAACCACTTTATTAGTTCACCATTTAAGACATACTCAGCTGAAGCATCACATAAAATTGCTAGTGTAGATGCAAATGACTTCTTCTAAAACTTTCCAAACACTACATTATAATACAGCTACATCAAATAAAGAGTGGAAGCTAGCAGGTTCAAAGTCTTTTTTGTCGTGCTTTCTCACCAAGAAAACTTGTTTTATTTTGCAAACTAAAAAATGACAAGTGTTTAGTCTTGGGCAAAGTGGGTTTGGGTTTTATTTTTCACACTTTCCGCGTGTATGAAAGAGATCTGTTACATACTATTTCAAAATGTAATCAATACCCCTTCTTCATAAACAATACCTCTTCCACAAGTATCAATATCACTGCACAAGGAAATCGACTTTTCCCTCTGAACTGTGTTCATAGAAGTTGTACAAGCCTAGTAGGAAATATACTTCAGTACCTGAGTGGCTTTTCCAACATTTCCTAGGACACCAACACTAAGTCTGACGGGTTCAAAGAATAAAAAATAAAGTGAGGATCAAGCCAAGGCAACTGATTCCCGCCACCAGCCTGAGAAAAAGGCCAGTGACAACACCCTGTGTTGACTGGACTATTCACAGATTGGTTCAGTTAGAGGGGAGAAAACGGCGTCACAGAAAGAAGCATTTTCCAAGGGAGCTTGAAGTCATGCTGAAGCCGGTGATACGTGGTAGCAGGAAAAGGCTTCAAAACTACAAGAGGAGCTCCTGATAAGTATACTAACAAGGAGTTAATTTAAAATGTGAGAACAGCAGACACGTTAATTATCCAAGATCCTTTAACTCAGTACCATAAGGAATAGGAACATCGAGTCCTCTGGCAGGAGATGTATTAGGTCCAGCAAGGAACTTGTTCCTATTTTGCTTCTAAAGCCTCAAATGGGAGGGTTGCTCTCTTTGGCATCTAGTAAAGTCATGAATGCAATAAAGTTGAGATCTTTACTGAAAAATCAATTTGCAGAATCACAACCAGAAAATCTATGATGTGGTTTAAAAAAGTGCTAAACCCCTTTGCTGCAAGCGTGGGATAAATAGCACAGGATCAAGAGGGGTCTACTGAGATTGCCAAAGTAGCAACAAAATAGTTCGATTCTCCTCTAACCCTCATCTCTCTCAAACAGCATGTGAGGCATCTTTTAACATTTGCTGTGGATATAAAGCTGGGATTGCAAACAACCACAAAACCTGGCCTTGCAGTAAACCTTCTTAGGAAACACTGAGCCTTTTTCCAAAAAAGCATCATGATAGTTTAGTCTCTTCTTCTAATGTTCTGTGTTTCAAAGCTGAAATAATAAATAGAAGCTCCATACTGTCCATGAGGACTAGGTGCTTAAAAACCCAATAATTATTATAAGATCCAGTATCTTGTTGAAAACCTAGCTTTAATAGAAAGTGCTTAATCCACCTCACAATAATCATGAGGCGCTCGGTTCCACTCACAGCTACAGCTGCGGGAGCAATTGAACCAATTACACCAGTAACACCACCTACACCTCTAATAAGCTCGTTCTGAATTGTTGGAATAGCTGCCCATAAACCAGGACAAAATCCCCCTCAGCAGAAGCAGATGGAACTTTACTGCAATGGTGGCAAGTGCACCCGACACAGCAGTTACAGAACCGGTTGCCTCGGGGACTGCACATCTGCTTGCCCCAGCCCTGCCACATGCATCTGAATGAGCTGCACAGGTACAAGGGGAAAGATCATTTCGTTGCAGTTGTATCGAACTTCCCCTGCCTAATCTGGGCTCCTTTCTCTCAAATTTCCTAAATTTAGGCATTTCCTAATAACTAAGCAAGCCTTTTGGTAAGAAGTGTGTTCTGAAAATGCCCCACCTGAGTGTTTGAGACTATACACTCCTGAGGCCCCAACCCTCCACAGGACTCCAAGCTGTATGCCTCAAGAATTCAGCTGCTTCTTACAGAGCCCCTAAAAATGTCATAGTTGTTCAAAATACCTTTCCTCGTATTTCGGTTTCTTTACCATGCTACTGCTGTCTCTGCATTCCAGTTGAAAACTGCTCTCTATATTCCTTTCCCAGCAGTGTAGAACCTCTAACAATTAGCAGTTTCTGCTTGTCTCTGCATCCTTTTTTTTTTTTTCTCCCTTGCCAGTTGCTTATAAAGTAGATATCTGTCCAATGCTTAAATCAGTTACTCAAAAACAAATTAAGTGCTATTTTTTTAATGGGCATTCATTTGAGGAAAAAATTCACTGCATTCTAATGTGTTTCATTTGATGCAAAGCAAAAGCATTTTAATAAATAATTCATATTAATAGAACACATAATTTATTGGCCCAATACTTTTAGAAACAAATACAATGAGATAGGATGTGTGGGCACGTACATGTACTCAGTTGTATTGCATTTTCAGATTGCCATTATTACAATATTCCTTATCATCTGATCTGTGAAAGCTCCTGCCTGCACCAGGACAGAAGAGAGATTTCTTGCTAATGTATTTCTCAGTAAAGTAGATACGGGAAAGCAGAACGAGAACCTACCATATACTCCTCACTCGGTAATTTGGTCAGTTATGCAAATACAAGTAATGCCAAAACCTAAAGACTGATGAAAAACTGATCATCTGCTCTTCTGTTTCTTTTTAATTTACCCTGAAAAATGTAGGATCCATGGGGACAAAACTGCTGGAGTGGGTCTGTGTGGGATATATATACCCAAGCAAAACCTGAAAGTTTTCGACATGTTCCAAAGCATGGTCCAAGAGAAGAGGGTGAAATACAGGCAGGCCACAAACACTCTCAGCCCAACCAAGGATCCTTGCAACCCGCTACACACATAAGCATTTTATAGCATCTCAAAATCATAGCGATAAATTCATTATTTACTGAAGTATAAGCCAGACCCTGGGCATTGCTTGGGTTCTGATAGTGGGTGACAAGGTAAGTAAGGTCCAGAGGCAGAACAGGAGTGCAGAGAGGAGCATCAGTGAACACAGGCCTGGAAATGGGCTCTGCAAGGCAGCCACAGCACTGTGAAATCCTCATGATGCCACTGAGTCGCAAACCGCATCCACTCTCCTCCCTACCCCCAAAACATAAAATGCATCACTAGACTCATTCTTCATGTCCATTGGGCCAATGACCTCACTGAGGAGAGCATGAAGTCCCTGTTGAAAATGCAGATTTGCTACAGAAACTCTATAAAAAGCAAATTACCTAAATAAATAAATAAATAATAATAATTGGAAAAAATAATAAAAGGAAAGAAAAATCTGTAAAAAGCAAATGTTTCTTTCATCTATTCCCGTCTTCCTTATTATATCAGTGTTGGACGTGGAAGAGTAAATAAATCTCATTTTATATCTGTGACACAATTCCCAGCTGTGGTTTCCTCAAGTCCTTCCAAAGCAGCTTTTTGGCAACTTAAAATGATTTGGCATCATCGTAGTCACAGAAAATATATTTTATTCCTGAAAGGATTATTCAAAGTTTAACTGGCTGTAAGAGCTGAGACTCTCAGAAACTGAGCCCTGTGAGAGCCGATTCTCTCCTGCCTGATGTGCACCCTTCACATGCACTACAGAAGCCTCCTCCAGCATCCTCAGTTGGGAAAGTCAGCTTTTTATCTTTTCTCCCACCTTAGGAAGCAATCATCTCAGTGTGAGAGAGAACCAGAAGCCAACAGCTTCCCCAGGTCACACGATGGGATGTCGGACCATGTAGGGGTGTCTGCAGCGGCTGAGGAGCACAGGCTTTGAGCTGCCAAAACTGAGGGTATAGCAATAGGTCCTGTGGCAGTTTTCACACCTGCAATGCTTGTTCATGGGAACTGTACAGAAACTCCATTTTTAAGTCTCACTGAGGCTCAACATCCATAATTCAGCTCTGAGCTTGGGTCCTCCTACGCTGATCTCAAACTGCTGTTATGGGGTGAAATCCAGCAAAATCTCCAAACAGCTTTTCCATTGAGACTGTGACACAAAAGTGTTTCCATTTCAGCATCTCCTAAATAAGTACCATTTATTTTTACAGTGTGCCTCCAGCATTTCCCGCACATTTACCAGCTGAAGAGAAAAATCCTCAACCCCATCCTGAATTTATCATCACAACACCTGCTCTCTGTCACGGAGGACCCCAAACAAACCATCGTCAATGGGCCTCCAACCACTCTGCAATTTTGTGTTGCTTTTCAGCGTGCCAGGCATATCCCAAACAGCCTAACCCACAGCCAGATGGTCAATACACAGGGGAAGACACCCACGGGCTTGAAAAACAAACAAACAAACAAACAAGTCAGAATCACCAGTACTTAGTGTCTGGTTGCATTGCAGCATTTTGGTCAGGACCTTAGAAGAAAAAGGCCTGAGAACACATTCACAATGTGGGAACCCATTCCAAACCCCGAGTCTATTTCTGCCAACAGGTTGAGGTGGGGGGCAAAGAGGGGGAATAAATCTAAAAAGCACTTCCTCTCCCCCTGCTCCACAAATGCATTATTCATAAAAGCTGGGGATTTTTTTTATTACCTGGGGATTTCATTTTTATTATGTTCAAAGGATTGTTCCAGTGAGCACTCACTCCCCTGCAGGCAAATATGCAGGGTTTTTTTACGCTGCAGTATAAATTACAGTGAATATCTAAATAACACCGGCAAAACCTCAACAAAATCAAATAGCCAAAAACATTAGGGACAAATTGCCCTTGCACAATTTATTCTTTTGTTTGGTGGAACTCCACAGAGAATCTGGGGCCCCTGGTATACTCGATCCAAATTCATTTATTCTTACTATCAGTTCAGGGGAAGTCCATGAACTACTCCTTTGCATGTTATACCTGCATTAAAACAAAACCCTAGCAGGCTACACAGAAGGACTTCTACAAAGAGCTGAGGGGCATTAAGATATATGCTGTTATTCTCATAAATCTGATTAGTGAAGACATGGAATAAGCACAGTTTAAAACAGAAAGAGAGAGAGAGAGAGAGACAGAGGAAGCAAGGCTTTTTTTCACTCTCAGCAGAACATATTTCTGATGCTACCTCTGCCTGCTGTAATCCCATTTCCAGTGTGAATCACAAATACTCCAGTAATCTATCTTGTTCTGAACAGCCAAAATATTTATTTTTATTTGACCTCCTACTAGGTGCATTCATGGGAAAACAAATGGATTCTACTTGGGACATGTCCATTTGTGCCTGTATCCCAGAAACCTGAACCCGGGCCAGCATTCTTCTGATTGAATAAAGCTGAGTTGTCTGGGTTAAATCTGTTGTCAATATGCTTCGCTTATACAGTGAAATAGTTTCTTGTTAAGCAAGGCAGAGATTTACTGTAGGCAGGATACAGACTTCAAATGCAACAGCATGGAAGGGAGGATAGAAACGTATTAATGCTTCAAGAAACACCAGATAAAGGTACTGTAAACCTTAGCGGGAAGCGCTTTTTCTATGAATAATCATGGTCTTGAGTCAACAGACTTTGCCTACTTATCTCTCGCATCAGAATCCAATTATAGCAAAGCCTACAGAAAACAGGTTTGGCACACTTTAATATTTTGGTATTGATCTAATTTAGCTCTGGTTTCAATTACAACAGGGGGCATTTTATCAAGAGATAGACTTTGTTTGTTGGGCTTTAAATTGCTTTTTTCCCTTGCTGTCTCTGATCTCACTAGCTGGGTATTTCTGCCACGCTTATTGCTGCAGTTTCAGAGGTTTCACCCATTTTGCTATGAACTTATTTACAGAAAGAAATCAAATCCAGCTTCTCTAAGTAACAAGGAGTGAACTCAATACATTCAAAAACTGGGCTGGGGTTTCTGTAGCAACCAGTCCACAGTGATGCAACCGAACTTGACATCAAAGAACAAATGTATCAAGTCATCCTGACAACTGAAATACTTGCTATAAGAAGAATGCGTACATAGATCTGGAACAAAGACAGATTATCCTAAGGAAAATGAGCATTTTATTTCAGTAATATATATACACCGTATCATCCTACTTGAGGCATCTTTTCTCCCATCAACAGGCATAACTGCCACAAAAATTAGCTGAAGTTATCCGCAGCAACTGAGAGGAGAATAGACATCTTTATTTAGTTTTCAAATGTACAGAAGAATTATCTCATTTTCCACTTAATGACATACAGAAGATATATGGAAGCAATTTTCTTTCTTCCTGCTGAATTTGGCTTTAAACTCTGCAGCTTTACTTCTTACATTCATTGAAGGGAATGTTATCTCGACAACACCAAATAGTTACAGATATTTATAAACTGTATCTAAGAAATTACCCCTGGTTAACAATATGCACCTTTCAGCCGCACAACCTGAAAAGCCTGACAAGAGGGAAATTTCACTGCACTGCGCTCTCCCAAAATACAAATTGCATATGTTGATAATCTGGAATGTTTGCCGAATTAAAGGGGGATTATGAAATCATAGCAGCGATTAGAATCGTGCACTGCTGAAGGGAGATAGCTGGAGTGTTGAAATTTCTAAAAAGGAAGCTGTCAAATCATAGGAAGCAATTTGCACTGATCCATAGCTTTGTGAATACAGTTGCAAACCTAGTGCTCTGCTAAGCTCCAAGAAGTGATAAAATTTGAATTCAGAGTTTGCAACTCCCAAATGAAGTCCATTCCACAGGCTGCCACAACTTTCAGGAAAACGTTAAGACTTCCCAGAGATTAAGGAATATTACAAACTCACCGTAACTGAAACGCAGTCGCAAGTGTTCCTTCAAATACAGTAAGGTGTGACACTAAGGGCAGACTGCTTTTTAAATGGCCCTGTTGGTACTGCTAGAGGTGAACTACAACTGCTCTGCCCCAAAGAGAAACATGCAGGACCTCCCTCCCCAGGCTGAGCAGAAACAACTGTGATGGTTTTTGGCTTGAGGTACCATATAACTGCGATTTGCCTCTGACGTGGAAGAAAAATACACCTGAAAACTGCAGCCTGTGCTCTTGAGGCTATTCATTGATGACTTTTTCAGGTACATTCCCATGCCCCTCTCCTGCCAGAATAGTCTTGAAACACAAAACGGTATCATTCAATGGCTGGTATTAAAGAAAAAAGCAACCAATACTCCTTTTGCAGGCACTGTGAACAATCCAAAGGTCTCACGCTAGTTAAAAGGATCAGCTGAATTTGGAGAGTACTGATGCTCCTGGTGAAGTTTTTTTGTTTCCAAAGGCAGGGGGCTAGACAAAGCCCAAACAACCAGGAAAAAGCCCCCAATCTAAGGGCTCTGTAATATAAATGCTCTATAGAACTGAAAAAGAAAACCACCAAAAAGCTTAGCTGAACACACTTCACACAGGTGATCACAGGGCCCTCTAGTCCTCTGCCCTTCCTAGTTCCCACCTACCACTGACTATCCCCTCCTGCCTTAGCCTAACTGGCTGCAGCTGGGGCTGCTGCTGCCTTGGCTGGCAGAGGCAGGGGAGATAATCCACTCCCTCCATCTTATCGTCTAAATCATGGGGGGCTGACTTGTGTGAGGAGGAGAACTCCTGTGTCTAGCTAAAGAGTCAGCAGGCAAGAACACCAGAGGACATGTTTGGGCTCTACTACAGTAGTCGCAACCAGCATGTTCCCAGCTGGATTGTCTTTAAAAAAGCAGCAGAACAGGACCCATGTCCCGAGCCCTCTGCAGCATTCCTGTTAACTGCCAGTGTTCCCAAGAGACAGAAAAAACCACGCTGTGGCCTGGTTCGATTCCTGGACCACCAGTTGGCCATCCCAGATAGGAAACATCAGACTCTTAGACTCTGTCACCCACCCAGGATTTGCTGACCTGACTTTCCATAACTCCATCAGCACCAAGCCGCCAGCCTCTTTCTGCACGTGGAGATTGTTCCCGTCACAGACACATTGAGGTGAGCCAGGACTGTTAAGGAGCATAGCCATGATCTTGACAGGGTCATCCCAGCTCACGTAAGGATATTGAACTACTCTCACTAAGCCAGTGGTTTTTTAACACTTCAGCAAGAGCTGGGTACACAGAGGCAGGATCCTGCAAGGTCTCAGGAGGGCTCAGAGCTTCCCTGAGCCGCGAAGGGGCCTTCCCAGCACCCAGCTGGCTCTATTACAATTGGTATGGTTGTACATGCATGAGGAGGGAGACACTTGCCAGGCTTCCCTCATGTTCACGTTCATTCCTGCTGTGCCCTAGGTAATGCAAACGGCACGTAATTGCAGCATTTCTGTCCTTATTAGTTTACGTTCCATATGATTTCCTTTGCATAGCGGACATCTTGGCTAGCCTGAGGCCTGCATCATGCGCAGGCTTTATACCCATAACAGTAACAGCGTGAGGTGAGTGGCTTTTGTATCTTAAAGCAGTTCATGCAGTGCTGCACCTCCAACAGAGCCAGCTTGCAACCTGCCGACATGTCCCTCCTCCCCCAGAGGAAAACAATGATGCCATCGTCACCTTCGCAGGGCTGCGTGCGCTGGGGGTGCATGGCCCCCCGTGATCCAGGCACTTTAAAAAGCCACAGCTCCAGCACCGATAAATCCTTTTAAACCACCCGTAACCCCTGTGCCAACACACGGCTGTGATGTTTCCTTTTATTCAGGGGGAAAAAATTCCTGTTGTGCCTTGAGGGGTGGGGGGACACAGCTTCCAAATAGCAGCAACCTCAGGGTGGGCCCCGGGTGGCCCCAGGTCCCGGCGCTGCCCCCAGGCCAGGCAGGCTCCCCACAGGGCGTCCCAGGCTCTGCTCACCACCCGAATAGAATGGGAAGGGCCTCATTGCCCTCAATTGTTTTCCTGAATGCCTTTATGAACAACAGCAAGAGGAAATATTACAGCCTGGCCGGCGGCCAGGGTCCTGCTTGGTGCTGTGGCGCGAGACTGGGAGCAGCCAAGGCAAACACGCTCCCAGCGCCACTGCTGCCATTCTCGCCTGTGTTTCCCATCGACCGCTGCCCTTCACTGAGGGCTCCCCAGCCCCTGCCGTCGACCACAGGGACATGGACTTGCTGTTTCTAATGTGGCCAGATACTTAGAGCCCTCCAGCCAGCCAGACACCCAGGGCCAGGCCTCAGGGCCATGCAGGGCCAGGGCAACTGGCCATGGGAAGCAGTTTGCCCCCTGGAGCTGCCCCAGTGCTTTCTGTGCATTGTTTTGCTTTGAACAAAAACCTCTGTGCAGGCTGGGAGGTAGCAAAATTAAAGCGGTTTCCCCTCAGGGGGTGCAGTGGGGTTGTGGGAGGCCACACGCCAGGGCACACCGAGCCACACGTGCCTGGGGAGCCACCATGAGCCTCTCGCCCAGCTCCAGCAAGATCAGGTGCTGGGAAAGCCTGGAAGTGAGCCTGGCCTCCCACAGCGGCCACTGGTCCTGCTGCCAAGAGGAGAGGAGGATGAGGGCAAGGCATTGGTCCTGTCATTGCCTGGGCTGGCTCTGCCCGCTCACCCTCTTGCCACGTGCCCAGGGAGTCCTAAAGAGCAAGGCTCCAGGGTGCCCCTCCTGACCCTTGAAACAGCCATGTCCTGGTCACCGGCCGCCCGCCCCAGGGGCAAAACTGGGCTAGGATTTTGCAGTTTGAGATGGGCATGGTGGGAGCACATGTGAAAGCAGTTGACGGTGCAGCTATTTGGTCACAGGAATTTATATGCTCATCTGCTGAAGCAGGAGGTTGTATGGTTAACTGGAGATGTTTAATAGATTGGTAACAATAGGTGGTGGGGCTTTTAAGTGCAGCAATCTATTTAGCTCCAGACTGAGAAACACACTGTGAGTTCCTATCTCTAAACCCATTAACTTCAGAGCCAGGGCAGTGGGGTGGAATCTGGCGCAGGGCAGAGGCAGGACCAGTCATGCTTTACTCCCAAACCCCGTGGTTGGAGGGCTGGGAGTAGCTCACAGCACCGCAGCTGACACACCACCAGGTGGGTTCCTCCCACCACCGGTTTCTGAGCTCCACAGGCGAAGTTTGGGAATCACCATTTTACAAGCATCAATAACTTGCAAGAGATTTTTTTCCAAGCTCTACTAGCAACATGTTTTGAGTTTGCAAGGGGCTCCGTCACAGAGAGAAGTCTTTAAAAAGTAAAAATTAGAGAGAAGAAAACAAATACTACTGACCTAGCATTCCATTCCTGGGATGAAACACAGGCAAACTGGGCATTTCCTACAGTGCTTTGCAAACACTGCTCCCTTTGGAGGCGGGATGGATGGAGCAGCGGACTGGGGCTCAGGACACCTGGACTTCATTCCCAGCTGTGTCACTCATCTGCTGAGTAACCTTGAGCTATGGCTGTAAAATGACCCTGCGCTCCTGCAACTCTCTGAAGGAGAAGCACTGCACAGAAGCTGGGCTCTTCAGGCATCTTCCTGCAGCGCTGACCTTCAATCCCATGTCACAGTTGGTCCTTCTGGCACAGCTTCCTTACACTCCTCCTCCTACAAAGAGTTCTCTGTGGAAAGGGCTTCCAATAGCGCCATCCTCTTTGCAAGAAATGAGTCCAGAAGAGATGTGTGAAGCCAGAGGCACGTGCTTCTACCTGGATATTTTAAATAGACTTTAGATCTCTGTCACGTGTTAAAATCCACAGGCCCAAGACAGCATTCTAATTTCAGACACGCGCTCTGCGGCAGCGACATTAGCACCTGTATTTCTAAAGTCCCACTCCCAACTGCAGCAATGGAAATAAAACTCTAACAGTAGGTGATAACTAGACCTGTTCAGTTGGACAAAAGTACCAGTCAGATTCAAATTCCGTAGACCACTTAGACTTTTATGTCATTATGAACAGTGCCTGTATGGCTGTCACACCATTTTTTGCTGTTCTCAGGTAAAAGCCGTGCAGAAACCAAAATAAGGGAGAATCAGGTCAATCCTGCCATGTGTTACATGCTGGAGGACCTTAGCTGAAGCCAGTGAATGCTGTGCCTTGTACTGCAGTACTGTGGCCTACATTTTAAATTCTTTAAGGGATACTTAACTGGGTTATATCGTCAGGAGAGGAGCAGTTTAACATCTGAACCTCCCAGGAGCCATATACCTGATTTACCTGTCTGAAGGCTTGGAATCCCATCCAGCCTGGGACAGGCCACAGGACCTGTATCTCATGTTAGGGTTTCTAAAGTGCCCGGCACTGAGCTCTCAAAAAATTGAGCTTCGACAAGATCACTCAGAAAAACCTAAACCCCACATTTCTCTAACCCAGCAATAACAAACCCTTCCTGATGTCTACCAGAGTAGAATAATCAAACCCTTGTGACAAAACCTTTCTTTTATCTTCTGAAATTAATTCAGGTTTTCAATAGGTATATAAAGTACGGTTCCAGTAAAGGGAGGAAAGTGACCAAAACAGCAGTGAGGGGCTCAGTATACAAATATATTGCAATGTAAATAATTTTACCTGATTGCACAAAGTTACCAATTACCTGAACATCACTGGCATGTACAGACTGGCTCTAATGAAATCACACACTGTAGGAATAGCAGTGTGCTCAGTCCCTTGTTTTGGCACCATACAGGGCTTTGCCAAAGGATAAACTCACATGTCTGAGGAGGCTGAGTATCTGGAACCTCTGAAATCTATGGCTCTGAAGCTGGAAACAGCACCAAACAAGAAACCCACCTTCCAGAGCACGTCCCCTAGATGGGCTGCTCCTCTGGCAAGCTCCCAAAGTCTCCCGCTGCAGGGCAGGCTGCTGCCGGTCAGCCCAAGATCTGAGGCTCCAGGAGGCATTGAGATCACGTTCCCAAGATAGCCATATGCCAGATGCAAGATTATATTCTTCAGCAAAGCTGCAGCAATTCAGCAAAAATGCATGTAATTCCAAACATTTCAGCTTCAACAGATCTGTGTTTGTAGACCTTGGCGTCACTGGAACATTTCCAGACAGTTCCACTCCCACTGGCTTTCTTCATCCCAAATCTCTGGATGGTACCACACCTCTGACACACAGGTACACACAAAATAAAGGGAGCACACAGGAATGAAGTTGCAGCCCAAAGCTTCAGCAGCATGAATGACTGTTATATCAGGCGTGGATCCAGCCCTGATGCTCAACAGGACCTGGCCGATACGTTGTGCTCATAGGCACAGGCAGATGGAAGGGAGGGAAAGGGGAGGGGGGGGGAAATGAACAGATTCCCTGGTAAACTCATCCCTGGTGAGGTCACGAACATATGGCCAAGGCCACCTCTGCTTGTAGCACATCTAAAGACCTCTAGAATAAGATGGTATGAAAAAGGCTAAGATAGAAGGAGTTGGTTTTATCTGGAGAGTAGTTACTTATAAAAGCAAAATAAACAGGCAAAAAGCCTTGTGGGTCTGCTGATCACCTCTGCCTAGCAAAATAAAGAGGAGCTGTGGATGTTTCCAGCTCAGACTGAGAAACACTTTTACCTTGAGGCATCAGTGCTCAGCCCCAACAGGACACTTCAAGCCTCAGGAAAAGGAAGCAATATTGATGGGAACAGCTGGGTTTTTTTGGTTTCACATTCCAGTGACGGAGCAAACTCTGCCATCTTGACTCAGGTGGGAGCAGAGGCTTTCATTCTGCACATCACGGTAGAATATGGTGCCATAAAAGAAAATGCCCCTGCTTTGTTCCAAAACAACAATCTGGACCTCAACTGAGAGCAGAGTAAAACATGATTAATTAAATCAATTTTAAAAGACCGTGAGATAATCCTGCCTCTTGTCTAGTAGAAAAAAAAAAAGGCTGCATGCTACATCACAGATAGCATTTTATCTAATAAAAACCTTTGTTGTTATCCCACAGAGACAGAGAATGTCACGGAGAAACCATTTATTTGGCTTGCCAAAACTGGTAGCAAGGAATAGAAGGAGGGAGAATACGTCGGTAAGCAGTTGGTTTGCTTCTGTCATTGCAGGAAGGGAGGACTTGCCCAAGCCAGCGATATTTCCTGGTATGGCACTGGGACTTTGATAGTCAGCTGGTAACACATTTACCAGCTATCTAGTTTTCCCAGAAGTGTCTTGACCTGAGCTGACTCATCTGTGTCCCAGGAGGATGACTAATCACTCTGATTTATTACCCTGTGGCCCTCTAGTCATTTCAGCTCTGTTTACATTATGCCAGTACAATATTTTATAGAGAGCAAACTAGGATCTGTATAGGCATAGTTATTTAAACTAGATTCAAAACCAAGAAGAATTCATCACCAAGCATCCACAAAATTGAAATAAGTACAAAATGCTGCTCTGGGCAACATCTGGAAAAAAGCTGAAACTTTAAAGGGCGGGCAGAGTTACAAGACAAGCTAATAAGCCTGAAGTTAGTTGATAATTGTAGGCATCTTCCAATGAAATTACAAAATCCTGAGGACTGCATGTAATCTACAAAAACCCCACATGATTTTTATGTGGAGGCAGTGGAGCACTGTGTTATGGGAAACAATCTCAATCCTATGAAATTAATAGCTCCTGGTGTTGAGCATGCTAGAAACCATGCTGTGGAATCCAGCAAAAAAACCCAAAAAACCCCACAAAAACAGGGGGGGAAAAAAAAGCCTCTTGAAAAAGCCAGCTAATACTTTGGAAAGCGTGGGCCCACGTGCTTTCATTTGCACCAAAACCTCATTCTAAATGAAGCTTCACTCCAAAAATAAACCAAAAACCATACTTGCAATGGGCATCGCTGCCCGTATGTTGTTTTCTTGTGATACTGTTATCACCAGCAGGCAGCAGTCAAGGAAACTTCCATTCATGAGCCTGCAGCAGAGGACTCAGCAAAGCCTGAGAAGTACAGCATAGCTGACAACAAGCACTCTCCAGAATCAATCTAAAATGAACACGCTCAGATATACAGCAGCACCTCACTAGCTACAACTAGGCTCTTCCCACTCGTACTACACTCGAGATTCCCCACTCTTTGTATCTTGACGATTTCCACATAAATTGTGTTCATTTTGTTTTGCTCACTTTGGAAGCTCAGGTGGAGATCCGAGAAACACTTTGGCAAATTTCTTGCTCTATCTCACCCTATAATAAAAGTCTGTGAGACTAATAAAGGCACTGATTACATCACTGCCCAGTTTTCTGCCCCAGAACTATGTCTAGAAATAGAAGGCAAAAGATGATTTTGCTTGCCCAGAAGTCCCTTACCGTCCAAGTCTCACTAGGTGCACAAATTGTTCTTCTGAGCCCAAGGTAGAGAAGTTAGCACAGTGGTCTCCACTCCCTTCCCCAGCTCATGAAGATGAGAAGGGTTGTGGGAAGATGAACAGTGGGAATGGGGCAAAGAAGAGCTGTGAGATTCTGGTGCAGGTGGAGGAGTAGGGGGATGGAGGGATAGGGAGATGTCTGGAGCAGAAAAATTTGGAGGTCAGCAAGTCCAGTTTCTGCCAAACCACCTGGTTCAGTAATGGGTACGCATGCATGAGACCGTCCAGCCAAGTCCTTCCACCCATCACTGTGAAGCCCCTTCACACACCATGTCCCATCAGAACAGCAGCAGCTGAGGGCCGCACTTGCTGCATGCTCTGCTCTCAGCGATGCCCCAGCAGTCCCAGGCCAGCACCCACAGAACCGGGCGAGACTTTGTGCACACTGCCAGGGGAAGTCATGTGGAGTGGCACTGAGCACCATGCTCCTTCTCCAAGCCAGGCTCTGAATCATTCCTATAGAATTAATTAGTAGCAGAAACATCACCACCATGAAAAACAGAACATTTACAATTCAAAGATGATACAAGCTGGATTAGCACTTCTCAGGGGTGAAGCGCAACTTAAGCCAAGAGTAAAAATTCCTTCAGACTAGTGGGAGATGTAACAAACGCCACTGGAAGAGGAGCATGGCCCAAACCCTGACTTCTCAGGGCAGCCATGTATTTCAAACACAAGGTAGTGTGGGGCCACCTCCTCTGCTCCCTTTGAACACATCGGTCAGGGCTTGTCTCAAAACTGTCTGAGCAGGATTTCTTGGTCTGCTCTCCGAAGTTGTCCTAGGGAAGAACAAAAACCTCAGGGGATAGGAATCGTCCTCAAAACAATACAGAGCAGTAGCTCCAAATCTTTACCCTCACCTCAAGCCATAGGTTATTTCATTTTGTACTTGTTTCTTTCAGGAATTTCTTACCTTTTTTTGGTTTTCACCTATTTATTTTTGTGTGCCTCTGCACTTTCTGGTTCTGGCTGACCACTACCAACATACTTCTAGAAAGGCTTCATTCCTCTTGTTTCTGCCCTAAGTAATCACAAGAATTTTCAAGCCCAACAAATTCAGAACAAGAGGTTTTGTTTGTTTTTTTTTTTCCTGTACCCATCAACACTTTATATTCATCTCACAATCAAACTTGTTTATTGGTACACAATGTTTATTGGTACTTGCATAGTCAAACATCACAAAACCAGATTTTTCTTAACAAATCTCTCCTTTATAAACTAATATTTAAATAACAAATTGCTTTGTTAAATAATATGCCCTAAATTTGTAATCTTACAGTCATTTGAGAAAACTGGATTGCTTCTAGTGACTTTCATGTGAAAAAAGATATTGATGCAAACAAATGTCTGCCAGCTGCGCGTGAGAAACACTCCTTTTATTATACTGCATTATTAGTGATGTTTCTAACAGACATCTTCAGCCAGTGCTAAAAAATATTTTGTATTTTCTCAACTCCCTCTCATGAAACGATCTTTTTAAGTGGATCTGTCATTGTGGTTTCCTGGATTTCTTCAGCTTTGTTGGAAAGCTTGTAAATTCCCATGGCTGATAGTAAGCTAAGGAAGGATATGAAAAATAGTAAATAGCACTTCAGTGGTGTAAGCCCTTTTCTGCTCTTTTTTTTTTTTTTTTTTGCTGAGAGTGCAATTTAGGAGATTTTTATTGGGTTTTACACAAACTTCAAAACAGTACCAGCTGGGGATCCATCCACATGTCCATTCTGCACCCTCAATTAAGCCACCTTCCACCAAATCGGTCTTCACCAAAGATACATTCTGGTAGACTAATGTTTGGCTGACTTAAGTGGGTCTGGGATGCTAGTTTATTTTACAGGACTACTTGACAGTATCAATACAACAAATGCATGAAGCACCAGGAAGGAAAATGACTCTTTAATACCATATTCCTTCCTACAGCTACAGAGCAGAATGTATGAAAGAAAGAATAAATTAAATCAGATGATCTATTTCCATGGGCAATGACCAGATATTCTTTTTCAGTATTTTTTTTTATTACAGATGTTTTAAACAATGAAAACAAAAGGCATATAGAATATTTTACTACGCAGAGGAATGACTGCAGATAAGGAACGCCAGTGTGCTGAATGCTTTCTCAGGTTGTACCACTTCTTGCACTGAGATCATCTACTAAAATTGCTTGTGCTACTTACTCTTTGTGTTGCTGCCGATGAGACCAGAATGCAGTCCAGCACAGCTGCGGGGAGCGTGAAATACACAACAAGGACTGCTCATTACTGGGTCCAGTTTCACTCTCCATAAAGCACCTAACTGTCTCATGCAGCAAACAATCCTGTGACTCTTGGAGAATGTGAGTAACAGTGGAAGGATCACACCCTCTGAACAGAGGAACCCAGATTTTGCTGCAGTTGTTCCAAGAGAAGACACAGGAAGAAATTCTGACTCACATGATGCTGCTAGAGGAATATTGACACTGAGCTGACCCGGTAACAGCACTCAGAGCCGATGAAGAGATTTAAATGGTGCATTCTAGTGAGGGGTTCAAAAGTCAGAAGTCATAACCCAAAATAACTGTGTATACCGGAAATTCAAACTATTTCACTCAGGGTCAGAATAATGAACTCATGGAATCAGTTGCCAAGTAAGAACATGGAAACAAGTACTGCAGTCTAAGTGGCTTGGAGACATCTTGGCACTTTTATGGAGAGAGAAGGGATTAAAGGATATAGTGACAAAACAGAAAACTGGGGGTTAAGAGAAACTTAAAGGGGGGGGACAAGCCTGCAAGGTCAAGTGGCATTTTCCTCTCCAGACATTTCTTTTATGTCATTCTTCCCAAAGACATCATGTCAGTTTGAATAAACAATCACTAAAGCTTAGATGAGGAATGGACTTCTACTGGAGTGAAACAGGGATGAAGCAGCACTATCTTTCCCTCTGCTCCATAACAAAAGTAACTGCTACCAAACAAGAACAGACTTCTTTATCTATACCCAATGCTATGCGTCTGACCCGCTCAGTCTAATGTAGCACATAAGGTTTTCTCTTATCAGCCTCTTTCTGTACCCTTATCTCCTCCAGTCCCATCAGAATACCACAACTGACCAGATGAAAAAATTCAACTGAAACAGCTTCATGTCAGAACACAACACAGCTGCCCATTGTACACTTCACTAGTGACACACGTCTTCAAGACCAGTAGCATTTCTATACTACCAAGGGCACTGGCAACATTAGCATGGGCACATGACATGCAATAGCATATGGCAATGTGAGCATGGAGCTGCTGTATCATTGGTTTAATACCAAATAAGCACTAATAAAGGCACTATTTTAGATATTATTACCCGGCTCTCTTTTTAGAAGAAAACCTGCTCCCATTCACAGGTGACTCAGATAGAAAACCATTTCAATAGGAAGCTACGTACCTATATAAAAAAAAAAAAAAGATGTGTAAAAGAAGGTGCACTTTTAACTTCACATGTCAAGTATTGAAGCAAGACTGTAGTAGAAGTTCTGTCTTGGAAAGTTCTGACTCTTCCAGAAATTGTTTCTATAAGCGAAATATTTTATTACATTTTAGCTGCTTTCCTCTGCTTCTTGCATGAGCGGACACAACTGCAACAGGTGAAGTGCATGAAGACTTTTCTCACCAGCTTTGTACTGATCCATCCCCAGGAATGTGTGGGATACTCAAATCTTCTGTAACATGAGCTCACTGCACTGTACTCTGTCCCACTGTTGAGTTGGGCCTCTCATTTCTTGCTCTCCCACATGCCTGCAAAAATAAGATCTAAGAGGAGAGGAGGTAGATTATGTTGGGGGGATGCTTGTCATAGAATTATGAGTATGCTGATAAAACTGCCTTGGAACCTGACTTCTCAGCAGCATAAACCAAACCCCATTTTCCAGAGACAGGTCCAGCTGGATACACGTCATCACATAATCACCCAGACATTTATTTTCCAAAAGGTGGGGACACACACACACACCCCTCTTTGCTGACATTCTGTGAAACACACGGTTGCATCTCAGCAGACTCCCTAATGCTTAACTGGGATGTCTCCAAACGTGGCTTGCTGACAGGCTTCCTTGTGGCCAGCAGCACTGAACAGACTTTCTAACACTGAGAAGAGTCCCCAGGCCTGCCCAATACATGGCAGGAGCCCATCAGGACAGATGGACAGACAGAGATTCTTCAGGCAGTGCAGGAGCTCTAGTGGGAGCCAATTGAGATCAGGAACAAGTCAAAGCAAGAGAGCATAGTGTAGGCTCACGTTCAGGCAAGGGGATGGGTCCAGAGCTAAGACAGAAACTATTCAGTAGTTTTCTGATTTGAAGGGCATCTGACTGGAGCGAATCTTTAAACTTTTGGAGCATCACAATCACTTCACTAGAGGTCCAATCATTTTTTACAAAAGGCATAAAAAAGGTTGTCTTGTGCATTTCTCATAGGAACCAGCTTTGTCTGCTCACATCCTGGGATGTGGCATCATAAACATCCCTCTGACTCTACCCACAGAGACAGCTCTGTAACAGCAATTTCCCCAAACCCTTCAGCTTTCAGTTACCACTGAAAACTGGTGTCAAAATCTTTGCATGCTGTCTCATTAAAACAGGCAAATATTTGTTTGCTTTTCCTCTCTCATCTTCTTAAAAACATGGTAGAATCACACTGATATCTCTGAGCTGCCCTAGAATGCCAGCTAACCTACATTTGCTTCTATACAGCATCAGCCTGACGCCCCCCACCCATCTTCTCCGAACCCCACAGTACTGTAGAAAACACCTTCAAAACTCATCTAGTTTTCATGTAATAAAGAAACTTCATATCTTGGGGGTGATAAGATAATTCAAATTATAACCATTTCCCCCATTTAAATCTTACCCCTTACAGCCTAAAATCATTTTCTTAAGTTGGAATTTTATTTTGTTAAGCCTAATTTGGCTTCTAATTTCATCTACAATTAATTACTTTTGATATTCTGAGATCTTAGAGCATGAAAGCCCTCCCTTAATTGAAAAGAACTATTAATTATAGCTTAGTATTCAAAGTGAAGCTAGGCACTAGGAATATTTTGCATTCTGAGAGACAACAGTTGTACAGGCAGAAATACAGTTGGGGATGGGTACCTCAAAAGTAGATGCAAGACAGAGCTCACCTGTCAAGAAATCTACAGTCCTTTCTCTAAAACAGTTATACGCTGACACCCAGGCAGGGATTCAGCAAGTTGAAGACAAAGTAAGACCTTCATCTCCTTCCTCCTTTCCTTCCACTGGTGAGAGGAGGTGCAGGACACAGGTCGCAGACCCCCCTCATCCCACACGTTCTGTCTCCAACAGCCATAAGGCCGGCACAGGCACAGCGTGCGCAGCATACGGCTCTGTACTCACCTTCCCAGCACCCCGGGTGCAGGGGATCAATTCCCCGTGCCACATGGGCAGCAGCTGCACAGGTCTCGCTGCAGTGCGAGCAAACACAGGTAGGGGATTCTGAGGTGTTTGCTCTGATTGTATATGATGCCTTCAGCGTCTTGCTGCCGCATGGGCTCGCTCCTGCCCGCTCCGTTGGCTGCTCTGCAGCAGTCTGTCTTGAAGGAAGAACTCTCTGCAACATTTGTCTACATAGAGGATCAGTGCTCCAGCAAAACAAGTTACTACCCTCTCTGAATCCTCTCACACCATTGCTACGTTCAAGTGAACAAAGGCTTTCAAGCTCATTATTCAATAATGGGTGTCATTTGGATTTCAAATTCTATCTGCTTCTGTTAATTACACATCAAGGCTCCCCCCCGCCCTTTTCCAACAGGAAAATAAGGTGCTGCCATTGGCAGCCTGCCTGAAAAGTTCAAATGCCAGGGCAGTAATTTTCAATGGAATGGATTTGACTCAACCGACACGAGAATAAAAATAGCTATTAGAGATTCCCTGACAAGTTGCTGTGACAGGGAAAAGCTTAGAACTGCTTTCACCCGCCTGCCTGTGTGACTTCTGCTCTGTCCTGGGTGGTGCAGCACAAAATGAAATGCCAGATGAATATTCTATTAAAAAAAAAAAGCCCAAAATTTATGTGGCTTTTCCTGAGGCCAGGACTAACCATTCCTCCTTTACTTTCTGTGGTGAGGGACTGACAAGGGAGTATCACAGCCTTGGCCAAGCACTGAGCACAGCGTACAAAGGGATGGAAAGCAGCGGGCCAGGACAGGGCACTCCTGCATCAGGAGGGAAGCCCAGAACAGACAGGGCTGCTGTTCCAGGGGAAGAACTGCAACTTAGATGGAGTCACTGCAGCAAAGCATGAGGACAGAGTGTGGAGCAGAGCTCCAGTCAAGCTTCTACTGAAGAAGTTGTCCACTGTAAGAGCACACAACAGTGACTCAAGCTTCTGACAACCCAGCCATATGTCTAAATTCAGTCCCATGCTGATGATTTAATGCACTTTCTACACTTAGCTCCTACATGGCCTTCAACAGCTTTTTCTTGGCCAGCTTATATAAAAACAAATTTCAAACACAGGAATGATTCTGCACTAGGTAGTTAACACCACTACTGGCTTGCTGCTTCTGCCTGTCAATAAAGGTCTGAAGATGGCACTGCCTCATATCCCTCCTGAAAGCTCAGGGACACAGCAGGCAAGCAAGCAAAAGAGAAAAAAAAAGTGGAGGGGAGGAAAAAAAAAAAAGAAGAAACTTTAAACACTGTAAATATACAGAGAGCAAAGAGGAAACTAAGTTGCTGGATGTTATTTAGCACAGACAACATAATCTAACTTGCAGTCATACGACTCCTGCTATACACAGAAATAAGTGTAAATTTCACTCTAACAGGAAAAGTACAGCAGAGAGAGTATCCCCAGGGGCCTAATTCGCCTCTTAAACATGTGCACCTATTTCAGCATCTCGTATTTGAAAGCTCAAGTACAACACATAGGCTGCAAATTATGGTCTCTTGGGAGGCAGGTCAGGTTGTCAGGTGGCTACTTCTGGTGATCAGATGAGAAGGGGTGAGGGAGATTCATCCCCAGCTCCTCTGCTATGGTAGGCAAACGGCTTCTGAAGACTTCCCAGCAGAAACCTCCATCCAGATAGAGCAGAGGGGCCAGAACAAATAGGATCACAGGGACAAGGCTCTTTTACCTCTTTGGACCTCACCTTCCCTACTGTAAAATAAGAGCAGCCACTGTGACCTTCACTGTAAAACACTTGAAGAGCTACATATTAGAAATGGTAAATAGGAATTAGCTATCATTAGTCATTGAGGATGCAAGGAAAAGGTGAAACCACAGTTCTAGAGATAAATTACTTTAAGCAGACTGCCCCAGGAGAGGGATATTGGGAATAAGGGGCTCTGAATTCTCTGCCTCCTCCCACAGGGACAATGGAGGTAGGAAAGATGCTGATTGCTCCTCTGGCCTGTGTCTTCACTATAGCAACTGATAACTAATATTCTTGATGTAAAAACAGGTATGTCTCAATAAGCACAATATAGATGTGCTGTTTGGGTATTTTGTCAGCCACTTCATAGTTCCTTAATACCATCACTCGCAGGCTGCCCAAGATCTTTAAATAAGCAGCTGTGAAAAGCACCACGGAAATAAAAATAGGACATTTAAATAGTTTAAAGGCTTCCTAGGAAAAGTATCTATCTGTGCGAGACCAGCTCATGTGTCCCAAACTGTCACACGTATAAAACACATCCTTTAAACAGTGAAAGACTGTGTCCGGTCTTCCTCCGTTCTGCATTTTACTGACCTTTTATGGCTGCCTTCCTCTATTTAAACGTATCTGTTTTCCACTTAGCATTATCAAAAGTTCTTCTCCCATTAACGTTTTCAGTTCTCCTGCAATCTTTCAAGTCTTTTGCTCTAGCCAAGCTGTCGCGCTAAGCAGGCTTCTCCAACAGCGCTGCCTGCAGCTAATTCTGTGCAGAAAAGCCACCAGCCAGAAAAAGCAGCAGGGAAGGTTCAATTAAAGGCAGTGCAGAAGACATGCTTCACATGCGACCTCTCTCCTGCTCTCCAATGACATATCAGCCTCCTTGATCATTCCTACAGATAACAGCTAAAACAACAAATGACACGAGAGAAAACGACTTGTCAAAAGAGACCATGACCTGCGCCACCAATTTTCCTATTAAAGGGATGGTTTTGCTTCTTACTGGCACTTATTTTCCACTAGGGATGTATCAAGGCTCAAAATTCTCAATCTGTTTCCGTTGTCAGGCAAGAGATCACTCTTTCAATTTCTGTTTCTGGGGTGGGATACAAGATTAAACACAAAATTAATGACCAAAATCTTTTTTTGACCCCCCTCCCAAGGTCAAAATTGCCTGTAGAATTTTTCTAAGATCTTTGATTTACACCTTGTGCTCCTAAAATTTGATTTTGTTTGTCTCATTTGGCTATCTTCAGGCTTTTCCAGATTCTTTCTTTCTCTGCTCTTCCGTTTTTTTTTCCCCCCAGACATAACCATAACTGCACAAGGAGAGCAGCATAACACTGTTCCCAAAAAGATGAAAGACCTACAGAAGCAGCAAGTTTAACACCTTTCAACCAATCTGAAGAGCTTGAGACAATGAGAAGACAGAATTCTCTATCAATCCATAGTGTCACAGGATAAGGAAATTCACCTAATGACTGTTGACCTTTAGGCTTACCAGCTTTGGTTACAGGTTTATGCCACTGCTAACCCAACGTGATCAGAATTAAACTCCAGGTTAAATGGTCAGAAGCCTTCTGCATCCTTACACGGTCTTACTCTCCCGAAGGGGACAGCCTCTATCTACTCATCCATACACAGATTCACCCTTCTTGGCTCTGCACAAAGTCATTTCAGGAACAGCGTTCTAGATTTCTTAAACAAACAGTGTACATTGGAAGAGTTACTGCCAGGGATTAAAATAACGCCCAAGTGATTTTTTCCAGGCACTCAACCATACTGTCTTTTTTTCATCCAACAACCTTTCATGTGACACTTTTATATAGGAACATTTACAGGACATAGCAAACCTTCCTTTTGTTCTTTAGGTTACGCACACCCCCATAAAATGCAAATGCCGAATGACATCGCTGAACTACCTGACACTTAAAAATGAACACATCTAAGTACCCTGCTCAACATCAAATGGTGGCTCCCTGCAGCTAAACAGGTATTTCAAACACTGGATAACTGATTTTCTTCCTGGCCTCCAACTGCCACATTTAATAGGGAGCTACACAATTATTATCAAGAACTGTGGGCGTTATGGGGCCCAACAAAGGTGGCTTGCATTTGCACTGCGAGATGCTTGAACCTTCACCTTGTGCTTAATTTGTGCTTTGGGTTTAAAACTTGAAATGAGGACCGGGCACTGTCACCAAGACAAAACACGACGAGGAGTACAGAGTCAGGCAGCACACCAGAGCCTATGTGCGTCCTACCAGACCTGTAAGGAAGCTGACACTAGCTGCTGCAAGGGCTCTTCCAAAAAAATGAAAACATTTCGAATCATCAGAGAACTTCCAGGATTCTCTCTCTCACTTCAACAGTTCAATAATGACGTAAAAATGTCTATTGCATGCAGTTACTCTTTCTCCTGTCTTACCCAAAAAGTTTTAGGAGGGGTGTTTTTCCACAAACTTAAAAACCCAGAAAGCCTCAAAACAGATATGTAAGTAATGCCTTTACCAGCAGCATGTACAGCGAGAGGCAGACCGAGCCCCTGGCACAACAAATGTCAAATTCCCAAAGCTGAACTCAAGGGACCTTGAGCTCTGGTGGCTCCTGGGACCTACAGTTTCTGTGGCAAATGCTCCAATTTCCTCCTGTGCTGGGCAAGAGACACCACGAGGCCCTCCAGCTGAGTGGGAGGGAATCATGAGCAAGCAACAAAGCTTTCCTAAAAGAGGAGCCTTCCTAGAAAGGACCTATCATTTTCATTCTTGGTGGAGATGCATCAAGGCTGGGCTTCTCCCCCCTCTGTCCTTCTTGCACATGGGGCTTTTTTCATTGAGTGTGTACTGGCTCTGGGATGTGATGCCAGCTAAAAAACTTACGGAAAGGAACAGTTTGTTGGGGCAGGAATTTCTTCTGTGTCCTTTGCTAGCGAAAGAAATCAGTCCCAAAGCTACCTACGAGTTGGGTACAAAGCAGCTTCAGGCTCTCTTCACACCTGCTCCCTCACTGCCAACTGTGGGAAGAGAGCAGTTGCTACTAAAGAAAAGGGGCTACATATTTTTGCCATGTTTCTTGTCATGTTTTTCTCCCCCTAAGGCCTTATCCCAGTTACTATGGAAGCGAGTTGGCAGCTCAGAAACGCTGCAGTTCGGAGTCGTATCACTGTAGGGCTGCTTTGTTTCTCTGTGTTAATAGTCGGGGTATTTTAGGTTTACCATTAGAACTGCAGTCAGGCACAAAAGCTGCACCCTCAGCCTCACAGCCTGTGCAGAGGGGATGCTGAGGTGCCTGCTCCCATGTCAGCCCGAGCATGGCATGCCCAGGGAAAACACAAGGTTTCCAGGCAGCTGGGACAGAGTTTGGTTCTTTTGCACAACAAATCCGATTGACCAGCAGTACAAAGTATTAAGACATTTCAAACTGTGAGAATTTATCCAAAGAAAACACTGCTGATTTGAATTACCTTGTTCCAAATGTCCCCAGGTTAGAAGCCAGCTGAGCCAGGACGCAGCCTGGATTCCTTCTTCCAAGCTGATGATCCTAAAAATTGAGGTCCAAACGCAAACTAAAAGGCACTGACAACAGCTTTTTCTACAAAACAGAAAATCTGTTTTCCACCACCTTGGAACATGTTTGATTGAAGGCAAAAAGAGAGAATCTTGGCAAAGATACCAGAATTTTATCACTTGCTTTTTCCAGAGGAGTCCTGCAATATTTATCACCTGCATAGGATGAGCATAACAGAATTCATTTGAACGTTTCACCCAGAAGAGAGTTCAGGAGAAAATAAGAACGTCTTTTAACGAGCAGAACCAAGAGAAGCATGGTTGAGGCTTGGCCAATTCAACTTTCTTTAAAGCTTATCCATTCACCATCACTGTAAACATCATTTCCTCGCACTCAGGACGCACACCTGACGGTCTGACCGCACAACCACAAGGTACTTTGAAATGAGGGTGAGCCTGCAGTCAGACAAACAAATTGTTTCAGCTCAGTTTCTTTTTCCAAGAAAAGAGTTGGATAAAAGCAAATCTCTTGAGGGGAAAAATATGTTTCCATTTAGTGAGGGACCATCACTTTATCCATCCTCAGACTGAGAAAGGAGGAGCATTGAGCTGTAGGACAAGGAAAGGAATGCACAAATGAACTCGCTAAGGAGAAGTGTATCTGTGGGAAGGCAGGAAGAGAACCAAAGTGCAAAACAACGACCTTGCAGCCCACGAGGTGTAGTGCATGGCATGTTCAAAGAAAGCACATCTTGCAAAATTATAACTCCTTTTGAAACAATTCCCAAGAAAACTGCCAGCAGTTTCAGAGCCAGAAGTCCCACTGGGATGGGGGAAGAAGCAGTACCACGGGTTACAGGAAAGGTTCAGAGAAGCCAGGTAGGAGAGGAAGGGACCCAGCAGAGCTGCCTCGATTCAAGGCAACATTGACATATAGTCACATATAGTCACTGGCCCTTTCAAAGACAGCCCCCATTCCCAGGAAGGAGTGGACCTCTGGGATGTAAGTGGGGAAGGGGCAGGTGGGAGAGGAGGAGCTAACCCCTGCCTAGCCTGTGCCAGCTTTGTCTACAGTCACAAGCAGGTCACAGGAGCTGTGAAGCAATAAGATACATGACTGGCTGATGACATGGCAGAGCTTAAAAATAACACTGCTGATCAGAAATCGTCAGTGTCTGCTACACAGGACATGCTCTTGGGACTCACTACAGAAAGTTTCACGGGTTCTCTGGGGAATGTGTCTAGACCTTAAGAGGTAGATAGCAACAGCAGATCACTGGGGGGGGGGGGGGGGGGGGGGGGGGGGAACACCCCCAGGTTTAGGC